>BMAO01015571.1:0-118129 GCA_019973975.1 Trichonephila clavata
TAAAATCTACTTTCGTTTTTTAAAAGAAAGAAAATGTACCTTTTTCTGTTATCAAATAACCTGAAATTAGCATTCTAAGCATTTCTTAACACACACAATGATTAAGAATAACTGAACTCACTTGAAAAGGAATTAAATCCTATTAGCACAAAAACATTACACAGTACTGTAATACTTTTAAAAAAAAACCAAAAATATCAATAAAATTACTAAATCTATACTAAAATTGATCAAATTCAACCGAAACTTGCATGAAAAGAATTATATCATATTATCACAAAATATATAACACTGTAATGTAATACTTTCAAAAACATCAATACTATTACCAAATCTATTCTTAAAATTGATCAAATAAAAATATCATAATCGAACAACAATACTGATCCAAGTTAACGATTTGAAATTATTCACTTTTCACAACTAAAAAGCATAGCACCATAAATCAAAAATTTGGTGAAAATCAAAACAGTACTTATCTGACTCTTCAGGTAGTCCACTCTTGAAATATACACCGGGACACTGGTGAAAACGAAACACGAGATTGTTCACTTGACGAAACACGAGACTGTCACTGACGCAATACAGCAGATCACTGAACTTTTTGAGTCCACTAGGCAGGACTATAGATGAACACACCCAAAAGCGAAACGGTGCGGACAAAAAACCAGACGAGGAAACTGCAGGGCCGGAGCGAGAATGAAGCCCGAAACGAAACTGGAATCCGGAACACTGGAACCCGAACGAAACTGGAATCCGCAAAACTGGAGTCCGGAACAATACTGGAATCCGCAAAACTGGAGTCCGGAACAATACTGGAATCGCAAACTGGAGCCGGAACAATACTGGAATCGCAAAACTGGAGCCCGGAACAAAATCGTAACGGCTTCCTAAAAGCCGAGAGACAGTTGGCTGTTTTTTCTCACGCAAGCATGTCAGAGCCAACAAACTAATCTGCGGGGATTTCCCTAAAATTCAATCCCGGCCGAACCCCCAATCTGTGAGAGTTCATGAGAAATAACTTCTCAAAATGTTTAACAAAAACATTTTATTCGGTTTTAACATCTAGGGGACATTTGCATTCATTTAAAGAGCTAAACACACAGCGTCGGCTACATGCCGTGAGCAGAACACAGACTGACTAAACTATTTCATTTCGAAATCATACAATTGCATAATAAAAAAAAAAGACAGCCAATCAGCGGCTCGCACTACAGGCGCTTCGAACGGATATGAAAAAATAAATAATCCTTGAATAAAAAGAAAAGTTTGAGTTTCAATCATTTCGGCCGGCGGGAAAGAAGAAAAAGAGTGATACTTCCTTTCCCTCTTCAAATCCCACATTTATTTATTTATTTTTTTTGCTAAAGTAAGAATTAATATTTAAGTTATACCAAAGAAGCATATATGTGCCCTCATGTAAATTATTTGTAGAATTTTAATGAGTGCTTTTTGACTATCCACATCACCGTGAAAAGTTACAAATTCATTAGTAAAAAGCATTTATTAAGTTTATTTATGAACCATGTGATATATATAGAGAGAAATACCTACTAGTATTTTTGTTTTGAAATAGTAAAAAAAAAGAAACATTTTATACTAAGAAACAGAAATTTTGTGAAAAATTACTATTTAAGAAATAAAATAGAATGCAATACAGATTTTTCTTTAAAACTACTTTTGGTAAAGTCCTTTTCTTTCTCAACAATCTGTTAACTCTATAGTCTCATTTTGACAAAAAAATATATTTCTGGAGGAAAAAGTAATTATTTATATATTACTGATGATTAAAAATAAAGTAAGTAAATTTGTATGGATGCATCATACACATGAAAAGTTAGCTATGTACATGTATATATTTAAAAAATATTCTAAAAAAGCATGCCTATGCTACTTTGTGTTGAAACTGTGAATGCAAATAATTATAAAGTTATAAAACTGCTATTGATTCCGGAGATATTCTCTAATGAAATTAAGAATAATCTTTCACAAAAATATTGAGCATAATTTTTTTTACATAATCTAATTTTATTATTTGTGGTGATAAAATACTAGTTTTTGAAATAGTTACGTAAATTAGAATAACTCAAACATTAGTATTGTTAAATGTTTAAATTTCTTATAAAAGTTACTTTTTACTGTTTTCTTGTTTCAATTTTTAAATCAAAAGTTTAATTTGAACTAATGTAATGTTTGATTAATCAGTAATTGTGTTTTATATGTTAGTATGAATTTTTGCTGAGAAAATTATAAATAATTTATTAACATGAATTATTAAATTAAAACTAATATATTCTTTTTTTTAATGATTTATTTATTATAATTATTGGTAACAGGTTAAAAATAAAGAGTTTGTATAATACATGATATATTTTTTAAAACTGTTTAGCTTTAAAAGAAATAATTTCCCCCGATTCCACATCTAATGCATGTTTTAATTAATCCAAAATTATATTAGAGTAAAATTTGTTTTCTTTTTTATTATTTCATTAATTTGTAATAAGTTTAATTATACTTAAGAAATAATTACAATGAGAGAAATATTCTCATAAAATTGATTTGTAAAGAGATATATGATTTTTATTAAAGGATGTTTCTGATGAAAGGTTAAAGAAAACGACTGAATTACTTCAAGGTATTAAACTTCTGAAATTGTATGGATGGGACCAATTGTACGCCAATTTTGTTCAAAATGTTCGTGAAAAAGAGTTACAAATATTGCGCAGTGATGCAATTTGCGTCGCTTTTAATAGTAAGTAACAGCACTAATAATATTTTTTTGATAGCAAGTCAGCACACCTTAAATTTTTCTGGAAATGAATTTTTTTAATGTTATTTTCTTAAGGGGGACTTCTAAATGTACTGAAAAGGTTAGGGTACTTTAACTTAATGAAATCACATTATTTGGATATGAAACTTTTGTTGAGAACGTAAATTACTCATATAAATCCACCATGAAATGTAAAATTGTCAGAAATAGTCTAGAAAATTTTAAAATTACGACAAATACATATATCTTTGCTTCCAAAATGCTCGGATGCCATGTTTGGCAAGCTTTATTGTAAGGACTGCAGATGGCGCCACGTGTATGCAATATATGTACAAAGCTTTTAAAACATTACTTTAGAAGAAAATTGGGCATAAACTGCTTAAATACACATTAGTAATACTTTATTTTACGAAAAGGAATATTTTGGTACACGAATAATGACTTTAATAACTTCAGAAATACTAATTCCGCTTATTTTACATGAAAAAGGGGGAGGGGGTAAGAGAATTAAAGTAACCCTAGACTACGTCATGAAACCACGTCACTGTTAGGGAGGAGACCCTCTTCCTTAGAATGAAAGAAAAGAAGTGTTGATCAGTTGTTTCAAAGAGGAAACGGTCAAGTGGCCTTGAGATAAACTGACGAGGGGGAGAAAATGCATGAACAGGACAGCTGTTTATTTTAGGGGGAGGCGATTGGAATCTATTTTAGGAACTGATATGTTAAAATTAGGCTGAGTAATCTCTGTCATTGTAACAAGTGCTATCAGTTTTATGTAAAACATATTTTAAATATAAAAAAATATATCCTCGTATAACATATTTAATTAAAGTAGTGTTTTGATGCTGTGTACATAATTTGGATAATATTTTTTAAAATTAAAACTTTAGAGGCATTATTAGTTTTTGTTTTATGCCTTTACAAACTTTAACTGTGTTTTTCTCAGACTTTCAATTTTGAGGATATATTTCTCCCAAGGATTTTTTCTGTTCGGGATAATATCGAAAAGTTTTTGTAGAATTTATATATATATATTCTTAAAAGTTGGTATGGATTACAGTCTGAGAGCACTAGTTATTTTTTCTAAAAATCTTAAATTAATAGTTTATTAAAATTTGATATTTTTTCCAGGTTTAGCTATAAAAATAATTATTAAAATTCAATGAGGAATTTTTAGTAGGGAAAATTAATTTGAAATGTGCAACTCCATATTAACTTTTGTTCTCAATAATCTAAGAAACAGAAATATATATATATATATAAGACCCAAATTTTTGCTGGTCTTAATTCAGCAACAGCTTTAGAAATCATAATAGGTCTCCTTTTAAGTCCATTGACTCTTTTGGTTTCTTCCATTTTAAAGTTCTAACTCTGTTTTCTGCTATACTTAGGTTTATTTAAATCTTGTACAATATATATTTCCACCATTTTTTATAGTTATGTATCTTAAAATCTGGTTTCTATCTTCTAGCTTTGTTAATATATATATACATATATATATCGTCTCCCTCCACAACTTCTCTCTACAAAAATAAAACTTCAGAAATTTTTTTCCCCCCAAGTCTCAACTGAAGATATACTAAATTTTTCTTTAAAAAATTTTAACTTCCTTCCCTCTTCTTAGCCCGATGGACTTTATTTATGATATCCAAGACAACAATCATAAACATGTTTGTGAATAATTCACTGAAGAACTTCCTCTGTAAATCATGAGTCTTATGAAGTTAATTTTATCAAAAAATTGATAGGAATATCAGATTTCTAAAGCGCACTACTGTTCTCCACACTGCTCCTCTGGGGAATTTATGTCATGAGTTCGATCCTAGAAGCACTGAAGACCCGCCGTGTAGGAGAGCGATGCACGTTAAATCTGTCAAGAGCTCAAACGTCCTCCCGTTGGTGTGGTGTGGTAGTTAGAAGAGGGGGGTGCTAGCTCAGGTGTCGTCCGCGTCACTTGACCATGGTTCAAAATTACGCGAACGGTCCCCAAAAGCCCTCGTGTAGCTGAACAGTGGGATGTTAATATTCACTCACTCACCCTGGGGAATTTAAGCATCGCAATCGTGTCTCTAGAAAAGGAGATCAAAGCAGTAAAAATTCAAAAGAAAAGAGCCGATCACAAAAATGCACCGATTTTATCTCCGCTTATAATTGGTGACACTAAAAATAACATTATGAGAGTACAAACGCAGACTATATACAGTAAATATTCTGAAAACGTTGCACGTAGGAAATAAAAAAAGGAAGCTTAGTTTGGAAATTAATTCAATGAATATAATAATTTAATTGAAGGCTGTAAAATTTGTGTCACATTTTCATGAGTATTGAAACCACTGGCGGAACTGGTCCTGAGTGGACCATGTTTCATCCTTGAGGTCTCTTAAGGCCACCCGTGCGATTTTTTAGCTTACACGTTTGGGTACCCACCCTCAAAGCTTGGGGCCCTGTATCATTGATACGCGGTAATTATGCCCCTGATTGGAAGTAACATTAATTTGTAAAACAAGAAATGGAATGCTGCTAAAAAAGGACTGACAAAAAAAGTGCTCTAGTGAATATTTTCTAAGAAAAATGACATTTCTTTTTGAAGATTCAAATTGAAACTTTATTTCCATGATAAGCATCCTTCTATGACAATTTCAAATACAATTTGTATCTAAGAGATATGAGCGGAAAGAAACATTAAAATTTCGCATATTTCTATCAAACAAAGAGAGTTGGATCGATAAATAAATAAAGGTAACAAAGATAAATACAACAAATATCCCCTAAAACTCGAAAAAAAAATACTTTTTCTAAATTTCAAATAAAGATCTACCAAATTCTTTGACGAAAAATTAAAACCCCCACCCATATTTCCTTTCCCTTCTTAATCTTATGGGCATTGTTTATGATACCTAAGACAATGTGGACGTATTTGTCAAGAGACAATTTAAACGTTTTCTTCCTAAAAATCCGGAGCCTTATAACGATGATGTTATAGAAAAGTTGAAATTTCCACAAAAAGGGATAAATGTCATCAAAACTAGGAAACAGTAAAATTCCACAATTCCCTCAAAAATGTTGTACTCAAAGGCCTACCCTGAAATACAATAATTCATGTGACAAAATATCAAGTGCATTACACTCAATTACTTTCCATATGAATGGTAAAAACTCATATAATTATACCCAAATTAAACAAATATATCCTATGTTTTCCGACAAATCTAAACCGATTAGCCTCATCATTTCTGCAGAAAAATGTATTTTTGAGTAGATTCCAGAACTATATATACTTAGAAGTGCAATGCACATTTTGATACCGATCCACTAGCACGACTTTAAAAAAAAAAATGTCTCCCCACCCGACTTTGTGTGGCAGTGATAGAACCTTATTCAAACATTGAAACCGATTTGTAGAAAACTTTCTTTCACATTCTTTCCTCACCCCCCCCCCCCCATTTGCTGACATGTTATGTTTTTCTTCGCGATCGGGTTCTTCAAAGAGCGCGTGTGCTCTCTTACCGACTACATCTGTCAATCATTTCTGAGCCACACTTCGTTGCAAACAATGCCATCTGTTGGGTAAAGCAAATTTGTGAAATTTCAACAACGCTCTTAATTGAAAAAAAAATTTTTTTTGTAAAATAAACTGTTTGCCTTCTTAAAAATCTAATAGACATTTCTGAAAAAACCATCGCTAATAACTTTTGTAATTTTTATCATAGCTACACAAAGCTCATATGAACATTAACCACTTGCCCTGGCAAAAAATTCACTGACATGTGTACCAGAATGGTCGTTTCTGTTTCTGTAACAGTCGCATGATGACGTGCATACTACGTCGTGGGCGATTCTGTGATAAAAGCATTATGACGTGCGTGGCACGTCTTTCCAGCGCAAGTGGTTAATTGCCCATAGAAAACTAAAATATGTTAATATATTGACTTAGTTTACTGCCTACTGAAAAGAATTTTAGAATCAGTGTCATTTTTTTTTATCATTGAAAGAAAACCTGAACATTGAATTTTGCAAACTTTTTCTTGGAAGTTTTTTAATTCCAAGAGTTTAAAAAATGAACCCCTAATGTTAAATAAGCATCTGAAACATTTCACTATTAAAATTTTTCTTTTAAATGTTTCTCTTTCTCCAAATAATTGATAGATATTTTTAAAATTAAAAAAAATAAATAAATAAAATAAAAGTTGAAAAGACCTGTTTTTTAAAATAAAAAAAAACTTAAAAACTTAATATAAATGCTAGTGAAAGTTAATTATAACATTCAAAAAACTTCACATTCTCAAATCACTCACGTCATGAAACTCTTAAATGTAACATTTCAAGCAATTTCCTCCTTTAATTTAAGAAGTATTATTATTTTTTTGAAATCACAATAAGAAATCTTTTAATCTTTATGAGCTATATACTGATACACAAAAATTAATTTTGAATTCACTTATCATACATTGTAAAAAAAGAGGGAGATGTTACGAATCATTTTGCATGGAAGTGGTATAGTAAATAGTCCTTAAGGAGTTTCTTTTAATATATCTTGAACTAATGAACAAATGTCCATAATATATAGAATGTAGACCCCCCCCCTTTAGAGAACATTTTATTTCTGAAAAAAAAATCAAGTTCTCTTATGGAACATTGTTTTTTGGAAGCTAATTCACCATGTTAGTTTTTAAATTAATCAATGTCAAAATTGAGTTTTTTCCCAAACGTATTACAAATGATTTTAATGCAACGAAAATTTCAAAAGTTTTTAAAGATGGCTCCTTTTTTTATGTACTTTCAAATAGCATTAAGTAATATAAAATTCTTTTATAAAGGATTTTGATATGTCCTTTTTTATATAAAGGAGAATTTATACAATTTGTGAAAAGTGTATTTGAATTGCAATAATTGTGTGTATGTATATATAATTTTTATTGCAATCTATTTGAGATACAAAAAGGATTTGAATACAATAGAAAGTTTACTGTTAGATTATAGATTTGAAGTTTAAATGTTTTCTATAACTATGAAAACACTATAAATATACTAAGTTCTATTTATTTTCTTGAATAATTTCAGCCTTCATCACTCAAACTTCTTCAATCATTGTCACGTTGGTGGTACGTATTACATTTATAATTTTTCTATGTATGTGTAATGCCTTATGCTATTTTAAGAGTTGCGTGTAATTTTAAATAACTTTATTTCTTTTCCAATTCAATAAGTTCTTTACTTTTATGTGCACAAATCATTAAAAAAAAAACTTGCTCTGTTATTCTGAATTAAATAATCCAAGATATTTTGTCCCCCTAAATTTTATTCTTTCCTATTCCATTGAAGATTTTTTTTCCAAACAAACATATTGCCTTTAAATTTTGTTTTAATATTTAGCTTAGTTTTTTATAAGGAATTTTAAAAGCCATAAAGCTTTTTTCCCATTTCTGGCAATTATTTAAAATAGTATGTTTTTGTACCTTTTATATAGTTTCTTTCATATTTGGTTAATGATGCTCATATTATTCCTTAAAAATTTTAACTAATTCAATTTATTTTTTAGGTTAGGTTTGTTCTGTAATAAACCTAGCTTTTTCTGAAAATTTTTTTTCCTCTGCTACAACTAAATCTTGAGACATGTTTTTAGTATTTATAGTGTTATATTTAAGATACTTATTAGACTGGGTCTTCAATGGAAAATTATATATAATGTTTTATGTTTATTTTTATTTCATCTCACAATTGGTACTGGATCTAAGTATTATATTTATTTTTATTAGGATTTGTTGATTGAGGGAAAAGAGCAATTCTATTGGAGTGCAATTGTTACAATACAATTAAGACTAAAATGTGTCTAAGAAATGCTTTCTTTATTTATTCATTACTAGGGGTATCTTAAGACTTTTTGAGTCTCTGGGCCTCTACTCGAAAGTTGAATGTAGACCCCATCTATGACCCTAAAAAGTAGACAGTACATAGCATACGTTGTCAAATACTCGAACAAGAACAAACAATAACCCAAAACAGATATGCATGACTTACAATCGCACATACCGGCTTGACCAACTGCCGCCTTTTGACTGCATAAGTAATGAGGGTGTATTGTGGTAGACCTAGGCCTGTATGTGGACGATGGTCATTACATGTAGCCAATTGACATATTGTTCGAAATTCCTAGTTTTTCGGAAAATACACCTGGGAATAACATTTCACTGTTGAAAAGAAATGAGATTTTTATATAAATAAAAGTAGCTACCCATTAGGAATTTAAATACTTAATTAAAAAAAACTATTATAACATGAATTACTACTCTAAAGTGAAAAGTTAATTTCACTGAAGATTATTTCTTTTCTAATGTTGTTAAATAATTTTTGTTAATATTTATCTATATTTAATGTTTTTAATTAGCAATATTTGTACTTTTGATTGTACAAAATAACTTTTTAAATTATTTTCTTCTTTTGCAAAGATCATTAATTAAATAAGAAAAATTAATTTTCTAATTTATAATTAAAATTATTTAAGTAATATTGTATTTATATTGAATTATCCATAATTATGTAGAGAGAGAGAGAGAAAAATCCACTCATCTTTTTTTTTTTGAAAAAATACATGGGGAAATTTTTTTTTTAAAATTTATATTTTTTATAGAAGCTTTAATACTTATTGAAGTTTATATTTATGTGACTATTCAATTTTTTTTTAAATGTCAAAAATATTGTTGATTTCATAGATGCTAAATATATTTAATTTTTATCCTGAAATTTTTTTGTGCTCTTTCAGACATTTTCACTATTTTCAAAACTTGAAGGAAAACCTTTAATGCCTGCAGATGTATTTACTGGTCTAGCATTGTTTAATCAGTTGACAGTGCCTCTCTATATTATACCATTTGTCATACCAATGGTTATTAATGCAGTGGTAAGGTATTTTACTTTGGATTAAAGACTTTTAATGGAATGTTATGTAGCATTAGCTATATACATTCTGCAACAAGTAGTTAAAAGTTTAGTAGTAGTTTTAAAGTTATTAGAGCAAATATCTTTTAAAATGGCAATACCATAGACTTGTAATAATTGTGTTACTAATTTTAATTTTGAGCTTAAAGTTTATCAATTTCATTTATGATTTGTGTGTTTAATGTACAGGAAATTCTTTGTTCTATTTCCTTAAATTGTAGAGTCGCTCAAAATAGTAAAGACAAAATTGAAATGAAATTTATACATTCTTGATTTTTTTTTTTGTATTATCACTAAATTCAAACAAAGTTTAAAGTTCCTAATTAAAAAATTTTCTTAATAAATTTAAATTGATTTGTCAGTTAAAATTATTTTTGATACATATCCCATGATGTAACAGATTTTACATTTTTTGTTCATTATGCAAATATGTAATAATTCTTTGAACCTAAACAATATAGCTTTAAACATGACTTTGTTGTTCCTTGAAGTGGAATTGGATATATTTATGGTAAGGGAAGGTTATCTATTATGCTGTACAATATTTCTGCGAGATCAAAATAGTAAAAACCTATTATTTTTGTCTATATAATGTAATAAAATAAATGTATAAATTTTAAAAATTTATTAAATGTATGAATTATTTTTTTATTAAAATTAACATATAGTGTTTTTGTTGCATAATGTTTATTTTCTTTGAATGGTTTTTTAGGTACATAAATAAAATTTGCACCACATTTGATTAATAATTGTATAATACTGATATGGAGAAATGATAGTTTTTTTTTCTTTCTGTTTTTAAAAAGTGAATTTTTTTTTAGGTTAGTACAAGGCGTCTTGTGAATTTTTTAATGCTTCCAGAGGTAGATTTGTCTCTTCCATGGCGAGATGATTCAGACACACCAGATGCCAGAGTAGAATTTGTTCCAGATAGTGGAAGTGTTTTGGTAAATTGCTTCCTCCCCTTAAATGTTAATTAAATGAAATATATGTTAAAAACTAAATGTAATTTGTAAGGTGGATTAGCATAGAATAATTCAAATGAAGTCTTTGAGTTAGAATAAATGCATTATGCAAAATATAAAATTTTTTTAAAGAATTTTAATTTTTTAAAGTTAAAATTGATTATATAAAGTATTTATTAAATTTGGGGAAATCGGTGATAAAAAAGTAGTATGGTTTTAGAGAAATAAAACCCTATGATTATTGCTTGTAGTGTATTCCTTGCAGCAATATCGATTTCTAATAACCGCTTTCTAATTTTAAAATTTGAAGAATAAAATGTGTTATATGACATTGATCAATTATTTGTTAGTTCAATGTAGCCCACCTTTTTAGCAATTTTTGCAATATATGTTCTCAGCCAATTTTAGTAAGAATTTATATTACAGATTTATTTTGAATTATTTTTTTCCTTTCAAAATATAATGGCTTTCATTTTCTATAAAGGGAGGGGGGAGGAGCAGGTATATATTTCTAGATGACTTCCCCTTTCTTCTTTCAACAATTAATCCTCTTATATACTCATACCTTTTTTTTCAGTGGCGTAACGTGCACCCCCCAATGCGGAGGGGAGGGGGGACTTCAGGGAGTCCAAAGCTTGACTGACACTAAGTACATATATGGGCTTAGGGCCCAAAACCTGAGTTTGCAGGGGGGGAGGCTTTATATTCTTCGTTACGTCACTGCCTATTTTATAAAGAAATTGTCATGAAGATTGAAATGATCATTTGGTTCGACTTAAAACATATTTATTAGAACAGAGAACTCCCTTCAACTCGAGAGATTCAGCTTTTAACGCTAGAAGAAGATTCGAGAAAAAACTGGGCATATGCGTGCACGAGCTGGTGCCTGCTGCATCTAATTTACATATGTACAAGAAATATCTGAATAATAAAGAGAGGTCTAGAATCAGCCAGATTCCAGAGAAATAAATGAAATTTTTCATTTAAACTTCAGTCTTTGGATGAAAATCACTGTCTCGGATTCGAATCAACGATCGACGGATCTTCAGTCCAGTGCTCTAACAACCAAGCTACAGTGAATGATTGCACTTCTTCCTTTATACAGCAATATATATATATTTATTAGAAGGGTTTAAAAGACAACTGATTAACTCTTAACATTACCCTTAGAAAGAACATTAAAGAATACTGCAAGTTATAAATATTGTATTGTTTATTTGCTCCAAAATGATGTGCTAGTTAAATTTATAAAAATCATTACTGTACTAAAAATTGTTGACAAATATGCTAGAATTTATTGCTTCCTAGTTTATGTAGTATTGTATATTCATAGTAATATTCTGAATAATTTTTTAGTTGCATGTGAAAGAAAACTCATTTGATAGTAAAGGATATCTCTCTGGATCTGAGGAAGGTGATGGAGTTTTCCTTCCTGAATTTTACAACTATCCTCCTGTTGAAGAGAACACTCTAGTTTCAATTAAGAAAGGATATTTTTCTTATGATACTGCATATACTATACCAAGCTTAAGAGATATAAATGTGCAGATTCCTGCTGGTAAGTTTTTAATTAAAGCTATTGATCATGTCTCTTATTTTGCTTGATTATATGCACATTTTAAATTTTTCAAAGGCTTTAAAAATCATTGTTTGAATTGTCTGTTTAGTAGTATGATTTGGTGAAAAGTTTTGTCTTAATCTAACAATCTGTCTTATTTCGTGTATATTTATTTTTTGTAAGAAATGAATGAATTATGTAATTCAGATATTTTTGGTTGTCTGTGAATAAGTATATATACCCTAAAATCTGGCGTATAATGTGCATCCATATTTTCAAGCTGAATTTTTTAATTTTTAGATATATTTGTCATATGTGATGCTCACCCCCTTTTTTACGAAGAAATATGAAATGCAAGTATGCAATGCTCTAATGTTTTGTAATTATTTTTTCGAGGTATTATTTCAAGCTTTAGGAAAAAAAAGTATAACTTAAGAACTACAACCCTTAAAGTTAATAAAGTATGTCATTTCTTTTAAATAAACAGTATTTCGATATATACAGAAGTCTTAATTTTTTTCTGTGCTCATTTTTTTTTATTTTTAAAGCTATCATTTTTATACCCAGTGTTTTATAATTTTTATAACACACACCCATAAATTTTAATCTTATTTTTTGTAAAAAGTGTGCGTTATAAGCCGAATTTTACGATACTTATTTTTTATTCTTTCCTAGTTTAAAGTTCCAATATATTTTTGTTGTACTTTTTTAATTGTAAAGGGCAATTGGTAAAGGGAAACTTTTTATCTAAATTCAATTAAACATGTTCATGTGCTGTTTTTTCTGTTGCAATGGACTAAATTCATGTGACATCATAATCACATGATAATTTTAAACCACGTGTTTTTAGCCAATCAAGTTCAAAAACGCATGTGACATCATAGTCATGATAAATGCAATTATCTATTTTCAACAAATCAGTTCATGCACTTCGTTGTTGCCAAATTACGCTTTTTACAGAAACTTTTTTTTAAAAAATTAATATTTGTCACTTTATTTATAAAATATATGTATAAAACAATATGTATAAAAATATGTATAAAAATAAAAACAATATTTTATATGTATAAAACAAGACTTTTTTTTCTTTAATTTTAAAATCTTTTTGCAGAAATTTCTTTTTATAACTCTTGAGCATCTTTACCCAACTATGCAATTTGAAAGTTTACCTAAGTTTTACAAATAGAATAAAAAGTACGAGCTAGTTTATTGTCCGTTTTGAATTCAATGTAGAACACGTGTTTATGTTATCATGTGACTGTCATGAATTTAGTCCATAGAATAACAATTTTCACTGTTTTATTAGATGACATAATAGACAGACCTGGTACTATACTTAAAATTCAAAATTATTGATAATAAAGATTGGAAATTAATGAGTTTAACTGTTATTTTTTATAAGTCTTTCTCATGAATCTAGAATTTTGCTAAATTATATTATAGAATTAAATATTAATTATGCATTTTGGGATTTTCTAGGGAAACTGACTATTATTGTTGGAAACATAGGCAGTGGAAAATCATCTCTTCTCTCTGCCATTCTTGGAGAACTTAATGTAATAAGTGGCTCAATTAATTGGAATAGGTTAGTGTTTTTTTTAAATATTTTTCTGAAATATATATATATATCACTCTTATCATATGTATCACTTTATTCTGATTTAATATGGCCATAATTATAACAAAAAATTAGTTTGAATTTAGATTACACAATCAGAATACTGATAAAGGATTTTAATCCCTTAAATTAATATTTCTCTGGATTTACTCCTTTGGGTATTGGTGACAGTAGGTCTCATAATTTGGAATAATGACTACGTCATGAAGATAATGTACCATTCGCATTGAATTTCCACATCACACTATCTGAGAAATTGGATACCTTGTTGAATTTAACATACATTTGCTTGTTGTTCACAAAACTTTATTGATGGATTTGAAACTCAAATATTAGGCAACAGAAAAAGTTTTTCATTTTTATAATGTACGAAAATTTCAGGCATTGTTTACTCTTGTTATCAGACAAAATTTAAAAATTGTTTATCTATTACATTAGCATATGTTTCATCTTACTTATTAACTGAATTATTAATCATTCATTTTAATTTAAAGTATAATTTTAACCCTTAAAAGTGTGTCTGTGTAACATAATATAATATGCACCTGTTTACTTTATAAATTTAAACTTAGGACTAATTCTATAAAACTTACAAAAAACGAAAACAAATTGTACTGTATTTTAAAGAAAGTCCGTTACATCTAGAATGATTCAGTGAGGGTTTTAAAAATATATTTCAGGGCTGAATCCTTGATGACAATACTAGGTAAGGTAGACATCAAATCTTAAGTTTCAATGAATTGGAATTGAAACCAGTTCCATTTTAGCATGCTAATAACTTGCAGAAATATTCAAAGGTAATCAAGGGATGAAACACAATAAGGAAACATTTTATCTTTGTACAATCAGATGTTTAGTAATGAATGTTTAATAATGAAGAAAAATTGAAATGGGAACAATAACATTTGTTTGAAATAAAATCGAGCAGTTTTATGAAAATGAAATTTATAAATTTTTCAATGGGAAAGCACTGCTCATTGCTAGTGTGTATATTTAAATGAATCAAATCATTTTATGTAAAATTGTTTTCTGTACTCAATTTAAAAAGTGACAGAATTTTCTTTGTTGCCTCATGCATGATAGGCTTTGAAGGGCATGTTTTTGTCACTTGCTTATTATGCTGCTTTAAAAACTTTACTATACACAAGTAAGTGTAATGTAATTTAAATTGAGTAGCTCCTCACGATTAGTTTGGTGGTACAACTTGGAAAAAGTATTAGGTAATTTTGTTATGGATGCTTTTGCAACAAACTAAGTAATGTTTTTGCAAAAGTGTAAAATGACCTGTGTGTATTTTGAATTTCTATTTGAATGATTTCTATTGGATGTATTCTGTATTTGATTACCATTATTTGGTTAGTTATTGAATCTTTGCTATTGTCTTTTTGTTGTAACTTTTCATTTTTTTCCCCCATAAATAACTCCATTTTTTTGTCTCTTTCATTAAATATACTGAGCACTTTTTAAAAAATTTACTTTTGATCATTATGTGAAAAATAACACAAACCTATATGGGAAAACCCAAGAATTGTATGGTTTAATTTATTAATTAAAATCTTTATTTTGGAAAAGATATCTCACCATTATAAGTAAGTATATATACTTTATGCCTGTAAATTAATATTTCAATATATTTATCATTTTTGTCAAAAAAAAAAAATATTATAATAATAATTTATTCATTGTTATTTTCAGTTCACCTCTTGTTGCATATGTTCCTCAGAAACCTTGGTTGATGAATGCCACTCTTAAGGAAAATATTTTGTTTGGGCAACCTTATGATGGAAGAAGGTACACTTAAAAATTTGATTTACATTAATATCGATTTAAAAAAAATCTTTTTTAAAACTGTAACTTTGTTTTTAATTCTATCTAATATGTTTTTTAGGGAGTTATTTTATGATGTAGTTATTGATTTTAATTGGTTAAACTTTTTCAGGTTTTAACTCTCAGAAAATCTTTATATCAAGTAGAAATATATGTAGTATTTATGTGTTTAAAGTTAAATGTTTATATCCAATGCATACAGTTATTTGGTGTTTTGATATGTCTATATATATATAGAAATAAGGGAAATAATGACACATTACTTTTCAGATTTCCTATTACAACTAGCAGTTTCATTTTTGTTTCTCTCCTGGATTTAGGACTCTCTCTCTCGCTTATTCTCCCTCCCTCTCTCTCCCACTTACTCTCCCTCCCTCTCTCTCCCACTTACTCTCCCTTCCCTCTCTCTCTCCCACTTACTCTCCCTTCCCTCTCTCCCACTTACTCTCCCTCCCTCTCTCTCTCTCACATACACACACATAATTATTTTTAGCATAATGTTTGATTTCCTAAAATAGAGAATCATAATAGTTTGGTTTTTGTGAAAATGTATATTCTTTTGTATTTTTGTACTTCCATTTCGAACTGCAAAGACAAATTGTTAATTTGTACATTTACTGAAAATTTAATATTAAGTTAATTATATTCTGGTAAATTAATATATATTTGTAAAAAGATTTTATTTGTACTGCTATATATATACAATTTTAAACTCTTCTAAAAAGTTATTAGCTACGCTATAAGCTGATTTTGTTTTGTACAGTTTCCTCTATCATCCCATTGACTGTTTAAGGCGAAGAAAAAAAAATTTTCTTTGGGATATTAATTTTGGTTAAATCAAGTATTTTTTCATATTCTATAATCTACAAATTCATATGCTACAGTCCTCATGTCTCTTCAGTGTTCAAAGTTAATAAACAATCAGTACAATTATACTATATTAAAAACTTATAAAATGTTTCAAAATTCTTTTTATAAGTTTGCATTAGATAATAAATTTCTGGGTATTTAATTATGAGTGCATTTTTTTTAAAAAAAATCTTTATTAATATTCAAAAGATATTAATTTTTTTTTTGAAAATGTATATTATTTTTAGTTTTATATTCTTACATAACTATTTAAAAAACTTTGTTATATTTCATTCCATTATTTAAAAATTAGTATAGAAGTGATAGTATAAAATTTTTTTTAGTTACTTTAATGATTAGTCATTCATCTGATTTTGTGTTGTGATTGTACTTCATTTAGTCTCATTTCATTAATTTTTCATAAATCAGAATCTTTTATATATTTGATTTTATGAAATATTTAAGTATGTGTATTCAATGTATTCATTTTTAAAAGGTATCATCAAGTAACACAAGCATGTGCTCTTCAACCTGATATTGATCTTTTGCCTGCCAGGGACATGACAGAGATTGGTGAACGAGGTCTTAATTTAAGTGGTGGTCAAAAGCAAAGAATTGCTCTTGCCAGGGCTTTTTATTCTCCTGCTAGGCTTATTATACTGGTAAGTATTATAAGTAAAAGGAATAAATCAAAAGTTCATTGTGAGAAACTGAGTGTAAATTCACATTTAATTTTGAATTTAGGATGATCCTCTGTCAGCATTGGATGCTCATGTTGGAGCTTATGTGTTCGAACATGGAATAAAGACACTTTTATTGAGAAGACAGCGAACAGTGATACTTGTCACTCATAAATTAGAATTTCTTTCATCTGCAACAAAGGTAAAAATTCTTTTTTTTTAAAATTTTATTAAAAAAATTATTTAGTTTGTATTAAACTGTTTGAGGTACATTTTTAATTTTTGTAAGATTGCTGTTTACATTGTTGTATTGTCATTATCCCTTACTGTTAATATTCTAATGAATATGTGCATGTTTTCTTCTTAAGTTCTGGCATTTATAAAATAAATCTTTTAATTTAAAAAAAATATTTCTTTTATAATAAAATTTTGTTAAATATATTTGATGTAAAATAATTATTTGCTTAAGTACTTTAATTTATTCAGCATATGTTAGTTTGCACCATTTAACTTTTTAACATCTTTTATATTAGAAACTCTGCTGTAATTTTTATGATCCAGGAGCATGCCTCTCAAATATTGAACTGCTTATTGATTATTTTAACGTTCTGTGCAAGTTAAAGTATCATAAACTAAAAATGCTAAACAAATGTTCAATTTTCAACTAGGAAATTGAAAACACTTGAAAGTTTGTAAACCTTTTAATATTGTAAAATTGATATTTATTGAAAAAATTTTTTAGCATTAATGAGAAAATTGTGTTTTTAATATAAATTTTTTACATATAAATTTAAATATTTTTAATTTACTTACATTTAAAAAAATTTAAACCTCAATTATTTTAAATTGAGTAGGTTATTTTGATGGAAAGTGGCACAATTAAAAAAGAAGGTTCACCAAAAGAAATTGAGTTATCACTTCAAGATTTAAATTTTAATTTGAGAAAACCTAAGAAGTCCTTTGGGAAAGAAAGTACTCCAGCTGAAGGCACATCGAAAGAAAGGCACAAGCTTGTGAGATTGTTGTCCAGACAGCAGTTATACAGAACAGTTTCAACACAGGTGATTGCATTTAAATAATTTATTTTGGTCAAAGTTATATTATTATTCTTAATTTCTGTATTATAATTTAATCATTTATATATTTTTTTGAATTGTGGCTAAATTAAAAATAAAAATTCATTATCAAAAATTAAGAGGTTTCATTAATTAAAAAGAAATATTTCCTAAAATTTTTAACAATGCATTTGCTTAAGATTACTCATTAAATAGTATGTAGATTGTTTTAAAAGTAGTTTATACTGGTTTTTTTTATTATCGGAATGTGATGTTTGAAATTTTTATTCTTATGTTAAAGCTGGGTTTCTTTAATTTGAAATTTCAATTTGTATAATGCAGTAATGGGTGCATTTTGATCAAATCAACATTATATTATACATTTTATTTTCCATCCCAGATGCATCACATCTGGGATTCAATATATATGTAAATGATACCCTCTCCCTAAAGGATAACACACTATAATTTATATGTTTTTAGATGATACTGCTACAAAAAAAAATGTAATAATCATATCAGAATATAATAACTATAGGATCATTGTATGGAATTCAGCAGACATGTAGCCATACTGAAGACTGGTACCATATTTCCC
Organism: Trichonephila clavata; assembly: GCA_019973975.1. Taxonomy (NCBI): domain Eukaryota; kingdom Metazoa; phylum Arthropoda; class Arachnida; order Araneae; family Nephilidae; genus Trichonephila; species Trichonephila clavata. Next base: position 18,857 of record BMAO01015571.1, read on the forward strand.
AGTACATAATCTGCATCAGTGTATTATTCACAAAGCCTTTTTTTCCAAGTAAAAAAAAAAAAATGTTGCATAATCTGCAGCAATTTTTAAGGCGAATAATTCAAAATATATACTGCTAATGATATAGTGTCAGTTAAAATTTAAAAAAAAAACCACTATATGAATAAAATTATAAGTAATAAATTGTACAGAAAAATTTTTTTAAAAAAAATTCTTTTCCCATTGGATATTTATTGTTCCTATAATTTCTAAACTTTCAATTTAAATATCTATCAATTCTGACATCTAAAGGCTGTAATTTCTATGTCAGTCCTGCAGGTGTTAGTTATATATGCGGAATTCAGGGCATTTTTAACACATTCTTCTGTGAGAATGTTACCCCCCCCCCCAGATGTGCTTCATCAAATCCATAATTAAAAAGCTTTGGGTCGCATTTTTCAAAATTAGCCTTGTTTTTTCCCCTTCCACAATTGAATATTTGGTTGTCAATGTTAAACAATCTTGCAGTTTCATGTTTTTGTACTTCAGTAGCCTTTTCTATAACATTCAGTTCAAAATCAGCCGTGTAATTTGCACACTTCCACTTCAACATGACGATATATGAATGTAAATATTTACAGGACAACACAGCTCAGGTCAAGACAGATTATAAAATGACACCAGCGATTAGCAACTGTAATATCTTTCTGAGTAACCAAATCCGTTTTTGAACGTAATTGGACAAAACTAATTGTAGCTGAAATACGCCAGCCTTGTCACAAAAGCTTTCAGCGCCATCTGTTATTTACTTTATAAAACATAAATGATATTTCTTTCAAAACTTTATTGTAAGCTTTTCTGATTGTGAATGTTTTTTATCATATTATCTGCGGCGACATATTATACTCACAACGAAATTTGTAACTTTTTTTAACACATAATCCGCAGATTATATACAGGAAAATATGATACTTAACTAGGGAAGATATCTTTGAATGTCTCCAAAACAGAGGACATCTTCTTTAATTTCAGGCACAAATGAATAAAAGCTGACAACTATGTTCTTAATTACAAGATACTCTGGTTCTCTCATGCAAAACACCTTGATATTATGCATGATAATATACTTACTATCAGCTATTATATAATACACATTAAGAAAAAAATTTAGATCCTCTGCTAATGCAATTTTCTCATTACTTTTGTAGAAATCTGCTCTTAGAAGAGCAAAACATTATACATTTATTTATATATTTATACACTGATCTTCTGATTTTTGTTTATCGTGTCTGAGCCCATGTAGCCAGTTCCCTCATCAAAATCCTTGAAAACAGTCATAACAGTATTAACAGACAACTTAAATCTAGGTTGTTCGTGAGAACTGAAGATATTGGAGCTGCTTACACCTAACCAACTCTTAAATCTGTAATGAAAAAAAATTATATTTTTTTCTATAAAATTGACTTTTTTCAAAATCTGTCTTTAAATGGATTTAAACAATACCATCTGAATATTAATATTCACTGATCTGGAGATATTTTTATTTCACTTTATGTACTTCCATTCCTCAGAAATTTTGTTTACAAATACCTCCCTCTATCAGATCACTTCCGTGACCAATCCGTTGACTCTCTCTCGTCATTGATACTTCCTCAATTTTCTTTGATTTTTTGACCTAGTCTTTGTTTTATAATCTGATGGTCTAAGCAAAACTCCATCCACATTGGGATTTCTGATTTTTTTTTATTTTTTATTATTCAAATATTTCTTCAGTCTGGCATTTTCTTTTATTTTTCTTAAACCCAACATTAACTTTAAAAAAAAATGGTTTAAATTTTTTTAACCATGGGTAAGTTTTATTTTCATCTATCAAGTTCTCACCTGTCAAGTAGGAGGTAAAAGCCTAAAAGTGTTATGGGCTCCACTCATCTACCCAACATCTTTTCAAAATTTTGTTAAGAAAAGTTAGTGATGTATATAAAAATATTTTATATTAATATAAATTTTTTTAGAAATTTACTTATTTTATTTTAAAAATATGAACTAATCATAGTAGAAAAATCTGTGTGATATAATTTTAAAGAGGGGAAAAAATTAATAAATAATGATAAGCTATGTTTTTTGAATGGGCGATTGTAAAATTTTTATCAAAATTAAATAACGTTTTAAAAGTTAGTCTAATAGATAATAAATTTCCGTTTTGTTATATTTAAATACTAAATCATTTCTATGTAACTTAGGACATCAAACCTCGAGCAAGATTGGTTTCTCTAAGTCGTCAAATGTCTCATGACCCTTCTAGTCCTCTTCCTTGCCATGATTGGGGGGATCATGATGATCCTCTTCCTCCTATTGCTGATCCTGATGACCCTGATACTGGACATAAACTTCTTAATCGCATGAAGTCTGTAGAAAGTCTTAGATCTCGGTCTAGTGCAAGTTCAGCCAGTGTAGTCAGGCGCTCCTGGAAGTGTCCGCCTTCCAGGTTAAATTCACGAATCTCAACACGTACAGATGATCTCATTGAAGAAGAGGATGAAGAAGATTTTGATGATGATACAGAAGGTATTTCTACTTTTATTTATTTATTTTTGTATAAAATAAGAATATTTAGTAGTTGAGATTGTTGATATTTGTTCATTTATATGTTGATTTGCATTAAATTTCAATATATCAATTAATAAATTTGATAATTTTTTTTAATTGAGAAGTTTTGCCTAAAATTTTTTTTTTTTATATTTAAATTTTATTTTTCTAAAACATTTTTACATAATTTCCAAATTCTTTTATGTAAATCAAAATTCCTTGCAATCTAGAAAAATTCCATGTCACTTTTATTTCTAATTACAATAATAATTATGATGAATACTTTGTTACTTAATTTTGTTATGCAGTTTATTTTAATGATTCAAACTTCCTGCTTTTTTTTAAAGTTCTATTTTGAAGTTTTTTCAATGTTTTTTCCTTTCATAGCTCATTTTTTAAAACATTATCTTGGTTACATAAGGATTTCTAAATTGTCTTTAAATTCATACGTTTTTTAAAAACATGTTTATTATTTTTTTTTTTGTTTACTACATAACTAATAATTTCTTATAGTTTTATCTTTCAGTTAAACAAAAATAAATGTTTCAAAAAGTGTACTTGTTTATTTTTAAAAAGTTGATTCACAGATATGCATCAAGGAATGATATTGAATTAGACAATTATGTATTATGGCAACCACATACATAAAATTGTATAAGTTGTGGTGAATTTTTTGGTAACCTGACACCTTTGCTTTATAGCAATCATGCAATATTTCCAGCTGTGCTTCAACAAATGCCATAGTCATTTTTATTCTCATTTGTATTTGTGTTTAAATATTTTTTTCTTTTGTCTATTTGCATCTTAATCCTAATTTCTAACAATGGGATTACGTAAAAATGTTGTAAAAGAAACATCAAATTGTCTCAAGAGTACAACATTTTACCTCTGAAGCACAAATATTTCTATCCACAAAAAGCAGGAGTTTGGGAAATGTAGCATTAAAAACTTTACTTAATAAAGTTAGAATCGAAAGTAACAGTTGTTTTAAATATACACTTACCTGCCCTTTCAATGCAATTTAATTTATATAGGCTATTTTTAAATTTATTGCATTGTGAAATGTCCACCTGAAAAAAATCACATAACCCCCACTTTAAAAGCATACAATTTTCAAAAAATAATTATATTGTAAAATATATACTTCTGCAAACATATATAGATATAACCAAAGAATTTTTTCAAATTATCATTTCCCTTCTCCAATGAAAAGTCACCTAACTTCGCCAATGTAGTTGCAATAATGCACAATACTTTAAAGTGATCATTATTATTTGCCATCTGAAATTTCAAAGCTAATTTTTTTAGTGTGTTGTTAATTATTTTTAAATGTATACTAACAAAGTGTTAATTATGTGTCTTAATTTAGAGCACTATTTTTTTCAGATAAAATTGCCCACAGCTGTGATCAAGTACAATTACCGGATGGAAAACTAATTAAAGAAGAAGAACGAGAGAAAGGGAAAATATCTAAGCAGGTGTATATAATGTACATGAAAGCTTGCACATTGCCTCTAGCTTTACTTGTCATTTTTCTCATCATTGCTACTCAAGCTATGAAAGTTGGAACTGATTTTTGGTTATCTGCTTGGTCTGAAAATTCTATGACCAGAATTAAAAATGGAACTCTTGATGATAGCAATGATACCATAAGTGATGAAGAGGTGATGTATATCAATATTTTTTCAAAGTGTTTAGTAAAATAGAAAAAAAGTTGCATGCAAAGGGAAAATTTATGGAAGAAAAGAATAAAATAATTACAAAATTATTCATTTTTATAAATTTAAAAAGGAATAATTTCTTAACATTTACAGTCATGCAAGCAAGCGAGTAATGGGTTTAAACATTTATTTAAAGTATTGAAAATTTTTTGTCTTTCTTATTTTTTAACTATCTAAATTGTACATAGATATGTCATTAAATATTTCTAAAACAGTATTATAAGTTTTAATTAATTTCTATTGAATGCAAATGTATAGGAAAATATTCTAATATATGTTTGTTTTTTTCCTTAAAAATATATTTATAATTTTTTTTTTCATTTTGTTTAATAATAGTGCTGATGAAGTAGATTTCTCGGTTTTTTCGTCATTTCCTAAATAATTGATTTTTTTGGATTAAAAGAGTCTTGAATTAAATTTTTTATTCAATCAAGATGCGCTTTGTTCCTTCAAAACTTCATTGAACATTTTTAAACCTTTTCTTTTATATCAAAAATCAAATTTGTATTGTGTAATAAATATCTTATCATTTATAGAAAAACATTTTTGATTGTTGTTGTGAAAGTTATTAAAATTCAAGTTTATATGAAATTAAAGTATACTTTTACTGATATAGTAATCACAAATCTTTTTCCTTTAAATTCAAATTTATTTGAAAATGTGTACAATTATTACTTGTGTTTAGGTAATTCTTGATTTTTTAATGAATGTATTTTTTAATTTTTAATAATAATACACTGTGTATAAAATCAGTTTCTTACACAAAAACTTCATATGTCACAAATGCAAATTATTTGTTTCCTTTGATAATTAAAATCTTACATTTTTTTCAAATTTTAATTTGTATATTATAGTATAATACAGGGATTGGCAACCTTTTTGATGTGGCAGGCCAAACTAATCAATCAATATGATTCAGTGTGCCACACACTTGGACATTTTTGAAACAATACGATTCCTGCAATAATGCATAAAGAGTTTGAGAATAGAGGCCAATAATACTGATTAACAGTTTTATTATCAATTAATTTTGCATCATTTAAAGGTATTACTTAACATAAAAATAAACAGCACAAAATATAACTTCAACAAAAATATAAAAAATTTAAATTGTTCATATATTGTGCATTTTTTCAAACATATTTATTAAAATAAGGAATAGACAACATAGAATATATAAGTATTTTACTTCATTATATTTAAATAAGAGGATAAATATAAAAATTTTCATGTGAACTTAGTATTTACACCGCTCTACTTTCATATTGCTAAATCAGGGGTATAATTTGTGATTTTCAATTTGACATGATTCTGAGCATTCAGTTGTTAAACAATTTCTCTTTAATGACTCGAAGTATTTTTCATATGGAGAAAGGTTTTTTACTTAGATATGTAGACGTAAATGCAGAAAGCAAAGTAAATGCAATTTTCTATCTTCAAACAATTAAATCTCTTCAGCAGTGAAATTGAATAATTTACAAAATAGCTGTAAGTTTATCTTTAGAGTTATCTTTCAGATTTTTTTGTAATTCCGTAAAGTCCATAATTCTTAAGATGTTTGTTAAACAAAGTCCATTACAAATTTATCAACATCTTTCCACTCAAAGATTGACAAATTGTATAGTGCAGAGGGCCACTGAAAATTGTATCCGTGCCACAGGTTGCCAACCCCTGGTATAATATTTAAAATGTCTTGAATATGTGCATTTAAAATTAAGTTTCTATGTATTTCATAAAATGTCTGAATACTATGCTGTTCATTTGGGAATAGAGTTTTTAACTGAATTTATTTTTATGATATTATTATTAATTTCAATTTTTGTCCTTTTGCAGGCAGAAGAGATAAATTATTATATCCATATTTATGCAATATTATCTGGTGCCAGTATTTTACTTGCATTCATTACAAACATTTCTGCGCAGCTTACTTCTCTGAAAGCTGTTAAAGTGCTACACAGTCGCATGTTAAACAATGTGGTACAATGTCCAATGAAGCAAGTATTCATAAATATTTGATATTAAGTTTTTATAATTTCTTTTTCTAATGAATATATTAAAAGTTTCTAAAAAAATTTGGGGAATATTTTTATAATTTTTTTTTGGTTTAATACTTGATGATTTTCCTTTTTGGCAGCTTTTATATTATAATTTATTTTTTTTGTTTATGAATACATATTTTGACTATTAAAAATCAGCCCTTATTTTTAGTGTAGGAAATGCGTAATTTTTGATAAATTTTTCTGAAGTTTTATAACATCTGTATAGTTAGAAGTCAGTTTAAATTCTGAAAAATTGCAAAATCCATTAAAAATAAAACAGTTGTTATGAACAAAGTTTTTAAGAATTTAAAAATTATCTTCATATATTGTTATTTACAACTAAATTATGAATTGGAACTTTTACAGAATTATATATATGTGTGTATGTTTATCACATTTTTTCTTGTTAATTCTTAGAAATTGTACAATTGTGTGTGTCCAGCTAACATTATACATTGTGTGTGTCCCTTCTGTATACTAATTTCAGTGTTATATTTTATTTTCAAATAGATGAAAATTAAATTCCAAAATAACAATAATGCATTTTGATAAACACAACTATTTTTTAAAGGTAGTTGTTCAGAAATATTGTAGATACTATATAATTGTTTTACTTGAAGTTAATTGTTTGTTGCATTCGTTATATATTTTAAATTGTCTGAAGTGGTGTATAATTATTGAGTGTTTGAATGCATTTTTTATATGTAAAGATTTTAGTTTGCTTACTTGTAATTTTTCTGTTTACTTGTAATATTTTAATGGTAGATTTTTCTTTTCTCTCTTCTTCAAGGTTTTTTGACTCGACTCCAGTTGGACGTATTATTAATAGATTTTCTTCTGATATGAGTACAATAGATAAGGTAAACATTACATCATTGACTTTGATTTGATTTAATAATCAATAACTATATTACTTAGATATAACTTCAGATATAAAAGTATGAAATGTTTTTTGCTTTTGTGAATAATATTGTTGAAACAGTCTTTAATGTTAAAGGTTGTGCTTTTATATTTTTTTTAGCTTAATGTAGTTAAACTTTAGTGAATTGCATTAAGATTCAACTTAAATTTTAATATAAATTTTGATTATTTTCAAAAACTGACTGCTCCAATTGTAATTTGTGTGATTAATTCTTGTTTTTATAATAATTAATTCTTTGATTATTATAGTAGTGTATTTAGTTTTTAAACATAGCATAACGTTGATATTTGATAACAATCGACGATTACTATTTTATATATTTTACAAGGTATTAAAGATTGAAAATTAAATTTTAGAGAAAAAAGCTAAATATATAGGTAGTTCATTTGTAATTTAAAAATGAAATCATTAAATGTGTTGAAGTAAAAAATTGTGATGTAATGGAATAAAATTTAATATTTTGCATTTTGAACTGTATTGTATTATTTGAATTTACTGATATGCATCCCAGTATTATTTTGTTATTTGAAAATGCTTGTGCTTAATCATTTTTGCATATTTTATAAAGCCGATATACTCATTCAAAACATATACCATAATATCTGGTGTACAACACACACTTTTAACACAAAAAATTAGATCTAAATTCACAGGTGCAGGTTATACACTGGGTATAAAAATGGTAGCTTTAAAAATAAATATATGAGCATAAAAATAAAATTTGACTTCTATATACATCGAAATACTGTTTATTTAAATGAAATGAATACACATGAATTTAAAGGATTATAATTGGAGAAGTATACTATTTTTTCAAAAGCCCGGCGGATAAATGACTTCAAACCATATGAGCATTGCACACACACTTGTCAGGTTCCTTCATAAAAAGGGGGGTGCATACTATATGGCGAATATACCTAAAAATTTAAAAAATGCAGCTTGAAAGTATGGATGCTTGTTATGCATCGAATTTTATGGTAAATGTTAAATAAGATTTATGTGTAAAATCTTTGTAACATATTTGTTAAGTAAAATAATTTAAAGCTTTTAAAGATTGGTTAAGAAAATGTCAGTTTTAAGGATGCATTTATTTTTTGAGCTATTGGCTTCATTTTCACAATTTATTTCTGAAAATTTTCTTTGGTTTTATTTTTCCAGAAACTTCCTGTTACTCTTCCTATTTTGTTGCGTTTTATTTTGCTTTGTTTGTCTGCAATTATTGTAGATATGATTGTGACTCCTTATTTTATTATTGTTGTTATTCCTGTTGCTGCTATTTATTATTTCCTTCAACACTTTTTTCGTTTTACATCTAGGTGAGTAGATTATTTTTTGCAAGACTTTATGTTTTGATAGGTGTTTTTTTTTTCTATTTCATGAATTTTATGCAAATTAACTTTTTTTCCTTGTCTGTGTTAAAGTAAATAATTTAATATTGAATCCTTTTGGATTTATTCTGAAAAAATAGTTCTATATATTGCAGCATGCCATTATAAATAATTGTTTTTATTAGTTTGAAAAGGTTTATTTGTACTTAAAATCACTTTTTTTTTTACTCAAGTTTTGCTTAAAAAAATTTTAAGTTGATTTTTAGAACTCTATTTACCATGATTTTTTTGGATATGAAAACGTTTAACCTTTTTGGGATTTCAATGAATTATCTAGATAGTTTGAATCAATTTTTGAAAAAAAAAAAAATTAATGGCAAGTGTCATAAAATGTTATAGATTATTCTTTAGCTTACAATTACAGCCAAAGAATAAGTTTGATTCCAGTATTAAGGATACAAATTATAAATAATAAATAACTGCGTAGACTGTCAAAAAAATTCAATTGCTTATTGAAATTTTGTTGTTGCTAAAATATCTTTTGTAATTTAATTTTTTTTCCCTTTAAAAAAATAAACATGTGATCTCTTAAGTTAAAGGAAATTAAGTTTCATATGTTTGACTGCTGGATTTTATTTTGACAGAGAACTTCAAAGACTTGATTGCATTACAAAATCTCCAGTATATTCTCACTTTACCGAGACTGTTTGTGGTTTATCTACAATCAGAGCATTTAGGTTTGTACCATTTGATTTTTATTATTTTTTTAAATATAATTTATAAAGATCCAAGTTTTTGTTTACATCTTATTTATTATTTGTTCAAAATTGCCATTTAAATAAAAAAGTTTTTACTTTAATATTGGTTAAAATATATTTATCATTCATTTAAAATTGTATTTATTTCTTCTACAGAGCTGAATCACGGTTTACAGAAATGATTATGGCTTGTATTGATGTCAACAACACTGCATTCATTTTAGTTAATTGCTCAAACTGCTGGCTGGGTATTTCACTTGTATGTTTGCTCATTTTGTAGCTTTTATTACACTGGCATAAACTGAAAATTATATGCAATTTTAATGCAACATAATGTTTATTTGTGTAGGATTATCTGGGTGGAATTATTCTTTTCATAGCCACTTTATCTTCAGTGTTTGCATCCATTTATGGAGATGTTTCTGAAGCTTTTGTTGGAATGTCTATGACTTATACTCTGCTGGTATGAAATTTGTATCATTTGTTATCTAATGAACATTTGTATCATATTTTATTATCCTGTATGTAATTGAAAAATTAGTAATAAAGAATGATAATGATGCTTTATAAGTTAAAGAGTGGATGCAGTAGCTGAGGGGTCATGGTCTCGGACTTGGTGCCGGCATGTCATGAGTTTGTACCTCGTGCTACTGAAGACCCTTTGCATAAAGAAATCGATACACCTTGAATATGTCATGTCTCAAAGTTCTCCCTTTGGCATGATGTGGTATTTTGAAGAGGGGGTGATAACTCGGATGTCAGCCTTGTCACTTGACCATGGTTCAAAATTAAGAGTTCCATCGCCAAATGCCCTTGTGTGGCTTCAAAAGACGATGTTAAGGGGACATAGTACGATTTACACAAACTTTTTAATTTAATGATTTTCATAATTTTTCTGGTTGCCTCGTATGTGTATGCATGATGTAAAACAGATTTTGTGCTCAAAATTTCATAAAAAGCTAACCATTTAATTTTTTAAGGGGAAACTTATGAAGGGTTTTTAAAATGCTACTCCTTCTACAAAAATTAATGTACATATATGAAATTTGATTTACAAGTATGTCAAACTATGCATAAAAAAATTGGTATGGGTTTTGCGATAGCATGATTGGTATTTGTACAATACTTCTTTTTATGAATGCTTATTGAAAATTCCTTCTAAAATGTGTAAAATCTAAATTTAATTATTTTTTAAAAATAAGAATTGCTTTGATTGAAAAATGCATATAAATTTTTATTCCTTGTACTATTAGCAACAAATGAAAAAAATTTCCAAGTATTAGGTGCAATAGAAAAAAAACCTTAGCATTTTAAATGAAGACAAACTATTTATTTTATCTTTCTGAGATAAGTCAGTTTAATGTTTTGATTTACCATTGGGATGTGAATAAAAACAAACGTAAATGTTATCACAATTCTGCATTTTTTAAAGCTTTCAAATTTTGTGAGTTTGTAGAAAAGTATAGAAAAAATTTGGACTAAAAAAATTAAATTTCATTTTTTGACCGATTTTTGTCAATTGAATCGTACTATGTCCCCTTAATAAACACTCACTGCATCTGCCAAGTCATGGGTTCAAGTTCTGGCTATGTCTAGGGGATGATACATTTAAATCTGTCCAGGCTGAAAGTCTCACATTGGTATTCTGTAGGAACTTGGAGAGTGTAGCGCCATCTCAAGTATTGTCTTCCGTCTCTTGACTGTGGTTCAAAATTACAATGTCAATTGCCAATAGTCCTTGTATAACTTCATGGAGCAATATTGATAAACTGACAATAAATCACAAGAAAAGTGGAAGGAAATTAAACAGTTATTAAAATCAATTAAATAATAATATTAGTATAAGAATTCAAAAAGCTGTAACTCTAAAAGTATTGAGACCTCAACAATACTCTATCTTAAAGGGATCTTAATGTTTTCATTAGTTATTTAAGTGAAAAACATGACCAATTTTTTAAAAAAAAATTTTAATGTGATTATGTGGTCTCATTTTGAGTTTTACTATTCCTTTGTGGCTAGATAAATTTTTTATTGAAGTGCATTTCATATAATATTTGTAATAAATTTATTTTTATTGCTTTAGCTGAAGTGCCTAGTATTAAATTCATTTGGAGTTTTGTACAGTTGTATTTTTCTATAGTATCATTTGTTTTAATTTTAATGCATGAATGCTGGATAATTCTTGTCCTCTCCCTTCAAAAGTCCTGTCTATTTAATTTGTTCCCTGAAATTCTAACTGCTAAATTGAATTCTTTAAAAATTTACCAATATATTCATAGAAATTTACCTTGAAGAATGGGCTACATTTGAAATCAAGTAGTTTGTTTTAAATGAATCCATACATTTCTAACATTTTAAGGGGTAAAATTCGACAGGATCATAAAAAAATTTTAAACTTTCTTTTCCATTTTCCCGAATTTCAGTCATTTAGGAATATCAGTTTAAAAAAATTTCTTTAGCCTTTTTCAGATCAAATTTTACTGTTTTTAATATTAAATAATTAAATGAAATTTACCATATTTGAATATATATATAATAGGATATATATACCACACATGTATAAATGATTATATAGCTTTGTTCATTTACTTTATTATATTCTGTCAAATGAAAATCTAGAAATTTTCCCTTTCAGATACATTTAATTTGATGCATAATTTAACAAAGCAAATGTATTCTCAATAAATTTTCTGTGAAATAATTTGTTTGGTATTGTTTGTATTACAATTTATCTAATTATATGCTAATTTCAACTTATATATATATATATATATATATATATTTGAAAAACTAACTCAGTCATGATTTTTTAAAAATTTTTTTATTGAAAACAATTATAAATTTCCCGTGCACCACAAATTATCACACGGGTCAGAATTCTAAATCAGTTATTTGCTTAAGAGTGCAAAAATGGAAAAAAAGTATTAAAAAAACCTACAATAAAGAAGTAGTATAAAAACTCAAATGTACAAATTCCTTCATGGGGATATCAATAATAAAAAACAATTTCTCCTGTCACGGAGCATTCTACAATACCAAACATCATGGGATCACTTCTCGTGCTTTTTTATGGCTGCCCTGCTTGTAATGCATTTCACTTCATTTGCAGCCACTACTCCTGCTAGGTGATTAGCCTGCAAAGAAATTATCATGCTGACCTCTCTGAAACAATATAGCAAATCATCTCTGATCCTACATATATGCATATTGTATTTTAATTGTTTTTCTGAAATATTTATTTGTATGATTGAAAATTTAGAATTTAGAATCGCCATACATTTTTCCTGATAATCATCATTACAATATTTCTTAATTATTTTTATGTATTATTAATTATTAAGAAATTCCATATTAATATAAAAGGTGAATAGTTTACATGACTTATTTTTAAAATTGTAGGTACCAATTTATTTGAATTGGGTTGTGAGAAATTTAGCAAGTACTGAGATGTACATGAGTGCTGTGGAACGCGTGAGAAATTACTCTAAACTTCCAATCGAAGATGGTCCTGCCAAAGATTTATCTGGTAAATTATTTGTATTTATTAATTAGGTTTTTTTAAACAATATTTTGTGTGTTAATTAGCTGCTGCGAGACTGTATCCTTAACTAATATAGCTGGTTAACTATTGTACTGAAAAATATTTTAGAAATGATTCCGATACTTGAGCATGAAGAAAAATCACTTGCAAAATTTGTATGTTCTCTGTATTTTTATGAGCTAAACAATTATAGAATGTGGATGTTAAAAGGGCTTTTTTTCTTAGATATGATTAATAATTGAAAGGATTCACTTCCTCAGCTGATTTGTAAGCTGATTGCATCAGGATAAGCTATTAGGTCTTTCGCTCTTTGTCAGTTGATATCATGATTTCTTTAAATATATATCTGTATATTTAATAAAACAATAAGAATTTGACATATGACATAAAATTACCACACTTCCAGAAGATGCACTTCTGTATTACATAGTCTGAATATTGCTTATTTATTTTAATAACTGAGAACTGAAATTTAGTGTAAATTCTTAGTGATTAAACTTTGTAGTAGGCATGATTTCTGAAGAAGAAAAAAATTTAAGTAGGTGAAATATGCTTAGCTTTTTAGATACATCAGTTAATGCAAATATCAGAATGTAGGGAATGAAATTTTTGTTGAAATATTTCTTAATTTAATTCCATGCATTTTTAGTTGATATTGATCCATTTTCTTTGTATTTATTAGTAATTGGCTTATTTTTTGAAGTATAACATCAGTTAAAATGGAATATAGTAAAAAGGCTCTGTTAACTAGTATAAATAATCCTCAAAATTTGGAAGCATTGATTATTCAAAAATTTTTATTTGTGTATATTTTACATTATAGAATTGGAGGTATACTATAAATTGGAGTATATACTAACTTTCACCATACAGTTTATAAAAATGTGTATTAATAGAATATCTGTATTCTTTTACAAAATGTTATCCACTGTATAGTATAGTGCAGGGGTGGCGAACCTTTATGGATCAACGTGCCATTTTTTCTAAAGAAATGTTTAATGAGGTATAGACGTGCCATCAAATAATTTTGACTTGTGATTATTGGGAAAATAATAAAACTAAATACTGACAACTCAAAACTCTTTATTTGCTAAAAAATATATCTTTTGCACTGCATAGTTAGTTGTAAATGTTTTAGTTTTACGTGTAATTCAAATTAAAGTAACATTAGTGTGAGTTCTGTTGTTGCAGATTGGATGACAATTAACTTATTTTAGGATTGGAAGATATTACTTTTAGTAGAATGCATGCTCAATTGGGGTCATCGGCCAATCAGTTTTAAAGCAATTAATTATTTTTGCTGTGGTTCACTTTTTTGACAAGAGGATTTGTGATTTGTTTCAAAATGCTGTTTTATAGATGTTCTGTGTACCATTATTCCAGAACATAAAACACACCGCTTTCTCGCATTTACTAATAACGCCATATTGCTAGATTCACCAAATTTGAAATTCTCTGTTACGCTTACTATTTTGCCCTTTTTATTCTTTTGCTGAACTAGCCATGTTAAATAACATTTAAAAATCGTAAATATAACACAAATAAACTTTAAAATACATTTGTGTCAACAAAATTGACTATGCTATGCGTAGACAAACTTTGCATCATAAGCAATTGTAGTCCACAACGTAACTAAGGAAAGGCAATAACAAACAAGTGTGCTCCCCGCCGCACCATGACCGATCTCTCGCATTTGTATGTAATACTTCAAAGCAAACTTTGTTATTTTGAAATAAAATGCAAACTATCTTGATTGCTGGCGTGCCCAAAATAGAGTGTTGCATGCCATGAATGGCATGCATGCCAATGATTCGCCATCCTTGGTATAGTGTACATATTTTAAAGTATTTTTGTGTTCAATTTTTAGATCTCTCAGATGAGTGGCCTGAATATGGTGCAATATCTTTCCAAAATGTGACTATGAGGTATGACTCTAATAGTGATCCAGTGTTAAAAAACATAACTCTGACAATAAAACCTGGAGAAAAAGTAAGCAATATTTTTTAACAATTGTTTGAATATAATTTCAGTATAAAAAAATGAAAAATAATACAAATTTTTTTTTAAGTAATAAAAAGGAAACATTGATGGACTATCTAACATTTTGATTTTTTTCTTTTTTATTTCTCTACAGTAGAAAGAAATCAAATATGTGTACGAATGCATTTGCATTCAAATTCTACCATTTCTTCATATGAGGAAAACTGTCCTCTTACAAAAATTTATCTGAGGGGTGCAAACAAATGATAATTCAAAAATTTTAAATCCAAACTGCAGGAAAGTTGTTTGAGTGTTGTCCTGGAGAAAAACATTGCTGATCACAATAGAATTTCTTTTGGACTGACTTGCTGTTTTAATATTTTTCAGAAGCTAACAGTGATATTACATCAATTATATCAGGGTTATGAAGAAAATTGATGTACATAATATCCTATGAATCCCCCTCCCCAAACGATATTTTTCCAGCAATATTATAAAGTTTTCACTTTCAGTTGAGTAATTCTTTATTTTGTATTACTTTTTATCCGAACCACTTTATTTCAGGAGGAAAATTATGTGTCTTATTTTCAAAGATTAAGATTCATCTCCAAAAATACATTTTCTACTGCTTCATAATGATTAAATGTCTTGATAAATTTCTGTTCTTGTCATTTTGTGATTGGCATTTAAATTTCAGAACACCCATCTTGTGACTTTAGAAAGTATATCATATTTCAAATAATTAATTTGGCCCTTCTGTATTTTATCCTCACATTTTATTAATTTTTCATCCATTATTTGTTCATCAAGAGTAAAATCATGAATTTTTGGAGTTTTCATTTAAGTTAGACTTGTTCTTGATTGATGATCTTTAGCCAAGTTTTCAATTTTTTCATGTCAATTTTGTTAAACTTCTTGTGTTGTATAGTTGAGACATCAATGATGTGTCATTACCAAACTGGACAAATTTTCCTGCATTTTAATTAAATTAATACTTTCATTTGTTAAACATTTGATTATTATTTACTATGTTACTACAGTAGGTATATAGTGTTTATTCATTGGGCTAATGATTAAATTATACTACAATTAAGCTGAAGAGATCTTCCACAATTGATGGTTTGAAATTTTTATTTTTGCATTGATTTTACAGAAGGTTAGAATAGCATTAAAATATAAATTAGAAAGAGGCACCTTCACTGGTTAGCATATCAGTAGTTTAATTACCATAGACAATTCCTATTGGAAGTAAATTTCATGTCACTACAGAAGATGTTTGAGGGTTTTTCAAGAAACAAAATACAGCACTTCTATCACTGTTCTTAGTCGAATTACTTAGGTTCTTGATGATGCTGTGACTGTGATGAGATTTTAATATCATTTAATGTGTTTTCAATGACAATAAGCTCAGATCTGAAACCTAAGCTACAATTGTAATTTTATTAGAGAAAGGAGAAAACCTTGATGGAGACACCACTACTATATGCATTACAGTTACTTTTATCAAATGGGCTGCCCATCTGATCTGTATGAAGAAGGAATCACTCTACAAGACTCCGAGTTTGTTTCCTGGCTAAAATTATTGGTACTTGCCCAATAGGCGAATCCAAACTCAGAGAGATTGACTTCATCAAAAAGAAATTCAGATATGTTAAGGATCAAGAATTAGAGGATTGTTGCTATTAATAGGTTGACTTAGAAAAAATGTTTGAAGATCAGGGCTCAGGGCTGTTGAGACAAAATTAAAAAAAGGTTTAAGCAATACATTTTTTAAGTTTGTAGAACTTAAAGTGGACAATTTATATGTTATGGTGAAAAATATGGATTTTAAATTATTGCTTCTATTTCTAAAATTTGATTTTATAATTTATTTCAAAATCCTTTTGTAATGATTATTTTTTCACTTGTTAGGTGGGAATCTGTGGCAGAACTGGTAGCGGTAAATCTTCATTGATAATGGCTTTGTTTAGGATGGTGAATATTACGTCAGGAAAGATTGAAATTGATGGTGTTAATATTCTTAATATTCCTCTCGAATTTTTGAGATCACGACTGTCCATTATTCCTCAGGAGGCTGTAATATTCTCTGGAACTGTCAGGTTAGTTTGTTTTGTTTTTATCTAGAATATTTTTATAGGTAACTGTATGGAAAACTAGTGAAATTTATTTCAGCCCTTCTACAAATTTTATTTTGCTGAATAAAGTCCAAAATATTTTTATTGTTTTAAATTTTATGAGATTCCTTGCATATACAGTTAAACCTGTTTTTGTGTGGTAGATAGTGTCTGCAGAAAAAAACCTACAAGAAAAATAAGTTCTTGCATATGACTAACAAACTTGTCAAAATACTAGAGAAATTTTTTTTATGCGGTGGAGGTGGGCCACATAAAAAAAGTCGCATTTAGAAAATACGCCAATTATTTACAAAATTCTTCTGAAAGTATTTTGAGAACAAAATAAATAGTCAAATTACCCATGGAAACTTTTTAAAAACATTTAGATTCTCATTTTATACATGGAGAAATTTTCAAAATGCACATGCGTAATTCATTGCTACTCATCTTAATTCAAAGTGCTCATCTTCCTGTGATGAATAAATTCAAAATCACTTTCATTACTTGAAGATACAATTTCAATTGATTTATTTTTCGGCACAATAAAGTAAGAGATAAATTTTTACGACAAAGGTTGGTTGGTCAGTTGCTTGTAAATGTTGTGATAACCAGATATGCATGATCGAAGCTCTTTTTGCAATTTCATACTCTTTTCGAAATGGGTATCTATTTTGAAAATTCTTTCCAATTTGATAGAAAGTTGTATCCCTGCATATATTTTATCTTACTCTCAAAGAATCCGGTTCTACTTGTCCGACTTCATAATCTATTAAATTATTGATAGTCTCACTGTCATTGAAAGTTTTGTCTTCAATCAAGCAAGGGCTGTTGGCACGTTGAGAGAAAGCAATTGAGCGTGCTTTGTTGAGAGACTGTTTATAACAAATGAACATAGTGTCTTGTAGTGTATATATGTACACTGCAGCGGTGTAACATACACTCCCGCTACACCCGCCTCGCAAGCGGGAGGGGCTCAGGACTCTAGGGGGCTGAAGGCCTAACTAACGTCAAATACGTATCTACCCAATTTATAAAATATTAACAAAGCGCAAGAGTCATAATATTACAGTCAATCAAAATCCTAAGGATGAGAGGTTAAAGTTCAAAAGAGCTAGGCACTTTGGTCCCCCCCCCCCCAACGACTATAAAATATTAAAGGCAAAACCTGACTTTGCAGAAAGGTCCTAACATTCTCCATAGCCACTGGTACATTGATAGAAAACATTTCAGGGGCGCCAAAGCTGTTGAAATTCATATACTGCATAAAAAAGATTGTACAAAAATAAAATTGCATAAAAAGGGACCGCATAAAAACAGGTTCTACTGTAGTTAAATTTTAAATTTAAAATAAGTATTTTTTTCTTCTTTTAATTAAAGTAATGAAGTATTAGAAAACCTTAAATACTATTGAAATTCTTTTTATACTGCACTTATTTATTACTTTTTAAAATAAAATAAATTTTCCTCGAATTAAGCAGAATTTGATCTCTAATGTTTCACAAGCATAATATGAAATTTTGTGATAAATTTATTTATTAGTAAATAAAATTAATATTTTATAAAATTTGATTATATATTGTTAAAGCAGTAACTCTAAAAACTTATTACATTGTCAATGAGTTTTCATTAACCCTTTAACGCACTGTGGTGTGTCTCGAAAACCACCATTTTCTAAAAATACCTCAAAATGTGCAGTGGTATTTGAATGAAACCAATGGTTCTAAAGATATCTTTTATCTTTCATATAAGACACTAGATGTCAGCACGTGAGATAAAACTCTTTCTGTGAGAAAAATGCAGCATTTTAAAAGCCTTTTTAAAATACCTTTTTTTAAAAAAATTTTAGCAAATAAAAATAAACAAAAATTCAAAGTTAGTTATGTACATTTTTGCTGCATATGCTGTTGATAGCATAACTAATTTTTAGTATGATAAATTATGCAAAGAACTGCCTCATTTTCAGCTTCCTTTCGGGTGCTTTCAGATTGCGACCACCACGCACCTAGAACATGAAAACTGTCCTTTTCTTCTCCGACTTGTAGTGCACACGGTTAAGAGATATCCCCCCCTTTTTTTCTTTGACTCAGTCAGTGAAATAACTAATAATTTATGTGGTTTTTGCCATTGCTTTGGGGGAGGGGGTATATTATTTCAGTAATATTGCATGTTTTAATAATTTAATAATAAAGAAACAATGAAAAATAATATATAACTGTACTGGCTATTGAAGTTGATTTCAATCTCTTATGGTTATATTTCTTAACATTTAAAAAGTAATTCTAATACCTAATATTTCATGTTTTAGTAAATTTATTACAAAATATATAAAGAATAATCTTACAAATCTGATCCAAATCATATATTGTTCATCCGAGAATTATGCTGTAAATGCACAGTGGTACTTCCTTGAAACCACTACCCCCCTCGGGGGGGGGGGATGTACTGTAATTTTTTTTAAAGGTATTTCCTCTGTTCTTAGGTTCTATACATTGCATTTATTAATTTTATTTTGAAAAATTCAGCGAATTTATTTTTCCGCACTTCAATGGTTAATATATTTTAAAACACCTGGAAATTTAATTGTTCGTTAAATATGTAGGGAAAACCTTGATCCAGCTAAAGAGTATACAGATGAAGAGATTTGGAAAGCATTGGAAGCTGCTCAGTTAAAACATCTTATAACTGCTCTACCTGGTGGCTTAGGTAAATTCAATCTATATTCTGTTTATATTTCTCTCTCTATATATATATTCATACATATATATATATAGACATTTTCACAAACTAATGCTGTTTTCCAAAAAAATTAGTGATAAGAAAATATATTGTTATTTCTATTATTGTATTATATTCTGTGATTAGGTAATTTAAATTGATATATTGTGTATATATAAAGTTAATGTTATATTCAGTTTTAAAATTCAAATGAACTGGGGAGAAACTAAAGTAAAAATGTTTAGATTGGTAGCTAGAGAATGTCATCTTTTTAGTTCTTACAAGCTTAAAATATACCCATCATTCTTAAAAAATTGTTTGTTATTGCATAAGTTTTGTAATCCTTTATTACATTATAATTGTAATAACTCTGGAAAGAATTAATTCAGTGATTAATTGAAGCACTTTAAACTTTCATGTGAACCAGATGACATCTATCAGTTTGTTCACACAAAAGGCATAAATTCTTAATACATATATCCCCATACTTTAAATTAATTTTTTAAAGCTGATAGCTGCTCTTGATTTTCTAATTAGAAAGAAAAAAAAACGTGTTAATTATTTTTATAAAAAATTTTTCAGTTTGGATCAAAATTGGATTTGTTTAAAATCCATGTCTCAATATTAGTTTGGATATATTTATTGCTTATTTATTAAAATCAAGTGTTTTTTGTCTTCCAAATTAATTAATATAAGTTATCTACTTGCATAAAGTTATAAGTTTAATTATGTTGCAGAATAATTCTATCTTTAAACAATCTTAATTTTTTTTTTATAATAGTAAATTTGATTTTTTTTTGTACATATTTAATAAATTTTTTCATTTTCAGAGGCTCAAGTTTCAGATGAAGGTTCAAACATGAGTGCTGGACAACATCAAGTAATTCATTTTTATTATTATTGCCATTGCTATAATCTATCTTAAATTTAAATAGTACCTTGAAATATAACATTATGTCTTTGTGAAATAGCCATACTAATACATTGGCAAACTCTTAGAATTAGGACTGAGATTGTAGGGTTAAATATTGTTTTAAGGCAACAACTTTCCTTTATATTTGTCTTTATTACTGGAATGAAAAAGTATAGAAAAGTAGTGTATAAAGTTTTTTTTGTAAAACTAAAAATAGTTTCTGTTGTTGTTGCTTATGCCACCTGATGACAAAAAACAACAGATCAAGGTCCATGAAATTCATCCCGACTAAGAGCTAGAATTTTACACCTGTTGTTAGCCTTAGCTCTGAGCCCCATTAAGGTGACAGCACGATTTTGCTCGGTACAACACGATAGATGGCGACACCATTCGGACCCACTGATTTAACGAGCATGTTCTCGGAGTGCACTCGGCGGATATTTGGTGGCATCGAACCCATGCCTTCCAGTCTGGAGACCGATGCTCTAACCAATAGGCTACCTACGGCCCCAAAAAATAGTTTCTAAAATTATAAAGCCAAAATATTATTGTAAAGAAACAAAAATCTGCATACCTAGTTGTACAAAAATTTAAAAAGCCGAAGTTTATTGAAAAATATATCAGCTAAAAAAAAACCTAGTACTGCAAAGTATTCAATGAACCCATTAACAAAAACACAACTACAATAGTAGCTGCTTGAAAGGAAATTTGTTTCATAAACTTTTTACTAAAACCTCATTTTAAAATTCATTTAGGAAACATAAAAACCATATCCCTTTAAGATGGCATAAAAGACCTTAGCTTGAATATTTTAAATTACTGATGCACAAACCACCTTCAAGATAATCTCCTTGGGCAGCAATAAACTTTTGCCAACACTTCTATAATCACATGAAACACTACAGGAAGCCAGCTTTAGCACAACCTGTAAGGTCTCCTTTACATTTTAAAATATTACTGCATAGTTCTTTCAAAGTTGCACAGAAGAATTTAGAAAAGAGTTCACCCATTATTTTTTAGTAATTAATTTGTAAATATCTTAAATTGCTGTTTTTTATAATCCATGCTGTATTTTTGTTTTAATTAGTTACTTGTGATAAGTTTAACTAGCATACTCATGACTTGTGTAAATTAGATAAACCTATGATGCAAGGCCAAATTCTTACAATTGATTGTCCGTCCAATTAAAAAAATTCATTACTAAAAATAAGAATGTTAATTTTTTATCTAAATGCATGTGTGTTTTGTTTGTGTTTGTTATTATAACAACTTTTTTACCATTTTGGGCATAGAGATGTAATTTTAGAACCACTGATGTATTTGTCTTAAGCTGCTTTTTATGCATTTAAATTATAATTAAGATTCAAAAAAAAATTTTTTTTCAGTTATTTTCATTAGCAAGGGCACTTATACGCAAAGCAAAAATCCTGGTAATGGATGAAGCGACTTCTTCATTAGATCCTGATACTGATCTGATTCTGCAGAATGTTGTTGCGGAGCAGTATAAAGATAGCACTGTGCTCTCAATTGTTGTAAGTAATGATCCTTTTTTTAGTGTATCCCGCTTCCACGCCACAGATCCAGGGTTTAAATCCCGGGCTGGGCAACGTCGACTCAGCCCTTCAGTTGTTCGATAAATGAGTACCAAGCTTGCTTGGGAACTGAACACTGGGGGTTTTGTGTCAGACTGACCACTTGACCAATATATCTGCACTTGCAACCCAGAGCCTAAAGTCATGTAAACTGAGATAAGCACAGTAAGCTTTGGTCCTCATGTCTGTCCTGCCACCGTGCTCAGTTCAGTTCAATGATCCTTTTTATTTGTTAAACAGATTTTAAGGAAAAACAATGTAGTTTTAGTGTAGAACAAATTTTATAATTAATGCAAGCCAAAGGAACATAAGTATAAATTTATGTGGATAGCATACAAAATATTTTTTTCTAAAAACCAAATTTATACTGATATAACAATAAAAAGTTTCAGTTTAATTAATTGCTCAATTTTAGAATTAATCATTCACATTTCTTGCTTTGTTATTAAAATGATGCATAATAATAAGTTGCTGAATTTTATTTATTTTTTACATATTATAATTCTAAAAAATGAACTCTGAAGTATAAAATATCTATATAATTTTAATTTATTTTTATATTTTTTGTAACATTTGAATAATTTTATTATATATATTATCTACTTGCACTATATTTTGCCATTTACTTTTTTATTAATCTTTTAATGAATGTTTCAAAATTTCGTTTCGAAGAATGGATTAGTTGCATAAAAGGCTAGCAAAATATTTGAGTAAAAATTGTGAATACAAACATAATGAAAAAATCTTATATATAGCATTAAAATACTTCTTTAGGATAATATTAAAATATTGGATTGTGTTTGTGAAAATAGCAGTGCTTGGGAGAAGCCTGGTGGTCTTGACACTTGGCACAGATAGAAAACATCTTTTTGTTTTCTAAGAACGAGAGATACTTGATGTGACCTCTGGGAAAACGCGAGAGTGTAATCTAGAAGCATCTGTCACATTTGAAGATAAGAGCTAGACCTGTTTTATTACTCAAATACCAATCATAAGTGGGAGGCACTCTCCACTCCACCAAATTTTGAGATTTTTTCAGCAAGTATAATTCTAGATAGGTAAGGGTTGAAGTGCAAGGACTTTGAAGATTAAAGCCTTCCTTCACTAGTTTGTCCACCATTTCATTGTTGTAAAGGTCGACATGAGATGGGATCCATTGAAAATGGATGTTGTAGAGCAGCGAGTATACGTTTTAGTATGTGTTGAGATGGAGAGACTGAACACGACGAAACATGAACATGTAGCTACAATTAATAAATAAGCGTTTGCGTAACACAACAACTAGAGATAAAAAATATTTACTAGTTACTAGTGGTTATATGCAAAAAGAGAGAAAGTCCATGGGCTGCTACTTATCTTTTGCTTCGATGGTGTTAATTTTTTCGGAACAACTATGTGTAAAATTTTTTAATTTTTATCCTTAAAAGTTTAATTAAAGGATTTGAAAGAATTAAATATTTAAAGGAAGCTTATTTTTTAATATGAACATTGATTTTACTTATTTTATGTTATCGTAGTCTAAACTGAATTTTTCTCTTTGTGTTACAGCATCGTGTACAAAGTGTCCTTAATTTCGACAAAGTGATTGTATTAGATGGTGGACGTGTTGCAGAAGTAGGAAATCCAAAAGACTTGCAAGAAGTAAAAGGAAGTATATTTGCTTCACTGGTGAAAGCTAGTCATCAACATCATTGACATTTTTTATATTGAATTATTGTTTAACATTTTGCTTACCTCATACCCTTACTATCATCAGCGTTAACTGCTTATATTATTTACATTAACTAAACATTTTAGGTAGAAATATTTTTTAATACTTGCATTATACTTTAAAAATATTTATAGGTTTTTGAGATAGTTGACTTGCAATAACTATAATTTTGTTAAATTAGTTATTTGTTCTATTAGGAAAACATATTCATATGGGTCTTATTTTCAAGTGTAGTATTCTGGGTTTATTAGAAAATAGGAATATATTGTTAACTGCATTACTATTTTTATGTCCTTAGTGGCTAAAAAATATATTTCATTTGAAAAATTAAACAAGGAAAATTGTTTGTTAAAAAGAATAAAATATAAGTTAAACATCAATATATATTAATTTTTTCTGTATAGAATGAAACATATTTTATAAATACCATATTAAATTGAATCTAAATCACACTCCAAATTTGTTACAAGTTTTTGTGAAAAAATAAATAGTATTAATAGGTTTATCAACAAAACTGATATTTACAAAATTTTTAAAAAATTCAAAATGAGTATCTAATAAGAAGTGAATAATTAATTTATATTTTGCCTGTATTAAAAATTTTTTACATACAAACATGAACCTGTAATTGCTCTGTCATATCATATTAAATTTCCCCCATCCAACAAATTTTTCCACCTTTAATTCTAAGTCACATTTGATTCTCAGTAGCATTGATATTAGTGGAAAAACATGTCTTTAATGCAAATAAATATGGTAATATACCAAATAACTTATTTACTCGAATCTAAGCTGCCATCAATTCTAAGTTCCACCTCTAATTCTCAAGAAGGTTTTATGAAAAAATAAATATAGTGTAAAATGATTAATGTTGAATATTTACAAAATTTAAATTGAGAACTAATAAGGAGTGAAAAAATAATTTATTTTACCAGTATTAATAGGTTTTAAATACATACATGAATCTGTAATTACTCTAACCGTCGGTATGATGCTCAATTTCTCCCATTTAATGAATTTTTCTGCCTTCTATTCTAAGCCACTCCCAATTTTCTATAGAATTTACATTGGAAAAAAAGTGTGGCTTAGATTCAAATAAATATGGTAAATGCTAGAGTTAATATGTATATATTCTAATATTTTGCATAATATATACATTGAAAAGCTAATTTATTGTATGTCATCATATAATTATATATACATATTTATTTTCTACATTTTGTCTTACTCAATTCTGAGAAACAGTTGATATATATATTTTTTAAATTTGTCATTGTGACTTTCTTTTTGTCAAATCCTTGTACATTGCATCTGAACATTTCATTTTATAGTAACTGTGTTTTTACTTTGATTCTTTATTTTCCTTCATGACCATGGTTTTTTGTGAATATATATTGTATTAGTAAACTAATATATATATGCTATTGAAACTTCTGTATATTGGTGACTTTTGTTTAACATTTTGGGATTGATTTTAGCCAACATTTTAAAATCTAAATGAGTCGCTATGAAAGCTTTTGAAGTTTCTTTCTCATAGACCATTATTATATATTTTAGTTATCAGTTTGTATTTATTTCATTGTGTATTTTTGGAGTAAATGGTTCATTTATAAATTCCTTTTTTAAAGTAATAGTGTGATATATATAATTAATGTACTCTGATTTTTAAAACTAAAACTGGATATACTCTGGGTAAAAAGTAAAGCATTCACGAATCAAGATTTGTTTATTGCAGTTACTAATCGCAAATGCATCCACTTTTCTTTCTGAAAATCCAACCTTATTGATGATTTTAGTATTTTTATACAAATTTTTTATGCATTTCTCTTCATTTGTAATTGAGGTGGTGTAAAGCAGGTATTTACACACACTGATATTTTTTATACAATTTTTCATATTATATGTATTAATTTTTCAAAAAAGAATAAGAATGTATTAGAATGTAATAATTCTATTAGAATGAAATACTGAATGTTTTATTATATTTTCTTCTTTTAGAAGTCAAGATTTTACAATTTTAAAATAATATTTTTATTAGATCTCATATGCATTATTATACAGAAAAAAAGTACCTATATTCTTTATGTACTTGTATTTTTTACTGTTTTAATATTTGTGTTCACTTATGAGTTCTATCTTTGTGTATTGGATACTTTTTATATTATTTATTAATATCATTTTTATCAAATGTATTGATATATATTTATGTTGGTAGACAAGTTCTTAGTGTGCTTTCTAACTATACATTTTTACATGACTGATTTCCAGTGTATTTAAATAAGATATTACCTGGTGCTTTTTGTTTCTAAAAATTTGGTATCGTCAAATTTTTATTTACACACTGATACTGATTTTGTTTGTATTATGGTGCTGAGTGATTTTTATATTGATGGCACTTTCATATGTGTAAGATATTTATAAAATTTTATAAAGAATAGTTATCTATAATTTAGTAATTTTTGAAAATATACCAGTATACATGAAATTTAATTGAGAACAGATTAAATTTACTGTTTTTTACGTTCTTCTATTTATAAGAAAGTCTTTATAAAAATAAGAGAAAATTTGTTTCTTTACTACAATTATTTTTTTGTTTTACTGGTTTCATTAATATATACTTCTCAAACATATGTTGTCAGATAAAAAAAAAACAGTGCCTGCATTTACTGATTCTTGCATTCAAAATAGGAAAATTGCATTTTATCGCAATTTTTTTTTATGTAATTATATTTTTTCCCATTAACTATTTTGGTTTATATGCCGTTTATGTTTGTGATAAATGCTCAGTGATTATTTTTAAAAATGAATGTTATATATCAATAATATATATTTATATGTTTGTTTTAAATTGCTTCTAATGGTACATTGAAGTGTAAAAATACAAGATTACACTTTTAGAGTAAGCTTCAACCTTTGTAAAAAAAAACCTTAAACATTTATGTGACTTATCTGTGATTAATAATTGTATAGGTTTTATTTCCCTTTAAAATATATACTTTTAAGTTATTACTTTTTAAAAAGTAGCCAAATAATTCTAAGAAAATTGTTTTTTGAAAATCTTATTTTTTGATGAATTATAGAAAAAGGCATTAAAAAAAGTGCAGCTGTTTTGTTATATTTATTTCATTTTACTATGCATCATTACAAAATGCATTTTTTTTAATATATGAGAAATGCAACATTCATCAGAAATTAAGGTTTCTTTGCAAAATAATTTAAAATTATTTTGCATTTATATATTGCTATGATGTGCATCATTGGAAAATACTTCATTTTGGACTTTTCAGATCTAACATATTAAAATATTCATATGACTATATAAATGGAATGTTACTGCATAAAACTTGTTCTCTTATATAAGTATACAAAATTTTGCTGTGATTTAAAAGATTGTATATAACATATGTGTGTGTATTATATGAATAATTGTAGAAATCTGATAGTATATTGAAT
The DNA here is from genome assembly GCA_019973975.1 of Trichonephila clavata. NCBI lineage: Eukaryota > Metazoa > Arthropoda > Arachnida > Araneae > Nephilidae > Trichonephila > Trichonephila clavata. The sequence continues at coordinate 46,209 of BMAO01015571.1, forward strand.
GAATTACATAACATTTAATCCTTAGTTGATTTGCATTTATATCTATGGATAAAAAAATTTAATGATTCTAATAAATAAAATATATCACTGAAAAAAAAAAACTACATATGTTACTTTTCTGAAATTTGCACATTTTCTCATGCACTATTGTGAATTTTCTTTTCCATTTACCATATTCATGTTCAGAAATATGGTATAAAATTATTATTGCAATAATAATTTACAAGTACATTGATTTGATGAAGTGTTAACACGCATGAACCTTTTGCATATGGCATCAGCAAGTATAAAAATAGCTCATGAATGTTTAACAAAAATCAGGTGTAGCTCTAAAGTAGTGTATGTGTTTAAACAATTTGTGTGTCAAAGCTTATTTGCTGTTTTTATTTAACCTTTGCTTATGTGTGTAAGAAATGTAAAACCAGTATCTCAACACTTCATATATAGTAAAAATCTTTTTTTCCTTATAATGAATGGTTTGAAACATAAGTTGGATATTTTATTTAATTGATTTTTATATGTATAGATGTTTTTATAATGGAAAATATAACATCTCAAATTTGGGGTAGAAAAATTAAAGCTTCATGAACCATTTTCTAACTAGATAGACAAATGGGAGGGGGGGGGGAATCAATTCCTCTTGAATTTTGCTTTTTTGCCCATCAAAAATGTTGTTCAGCATTGATTAAATTCAAAATGTAATTTTTGAGTAGTATAAAAATATATTCAAGCTACACATAATTTGGCCTTTAAGAGTTATGTTTGTAAATAATAGAACTGAATTCTTAGCAAAATACTAAAATCAATTTTACTTTTCTGGAACACTTCATGTAATAGCTCCTATAAAGAAGCATGGAGCTTATTTTTGAGATATCAGACTTAAATTTCTTTAAACAGTTTTTCACAATAATTAAGTAAATGCAGTAATCATCAAACAATAACTTTTTTATTTCACTTCATTTTTCCATTACAGTGAAGACATATATACAAGAATGGATAATAATCACACGAAAAAACACAATAATCTCTAATACATATTCTAATATTATTAATACAAATTTACTTTTCTCAAAAATAAATTTCACAAAAACTAAAACAGTTCTTTGCACTAGCAATGAAAACAAACTATTTTAAAATTTTTTTGTCCCACATAGAGAACTAAAGAAATCATTACACACAGAGCATTTTTTTAAAACAAAATAAACACTGACCTCAACATGATAAATAAAATTTGGCTTACTAGAGCTAGAGATGAGTAATACTTCAATTGATGGAGCATTAATTTAATGAGCTCATGTTAATTTTTTGCTTTTAACTTTACTATGTTTAAAAATATAATCTCTTAATTTTGATATGTTAATGTCCGAAAAACTACATTATATAAAAGGGGACAAAAAAATTACAAATGTATTTCATACAAAATTAAAATTTTAAAAGAATTTTTATCTTTTGAGAAATTTTAGGAAATATGAAAAAAAAAAATTTCAATTAGAATATAAAATGAGTGATATCTTACATAATTCTTTTATTTGTTTAAATTGGTACAACTGTTTATTTCAAAATTACCAAATTTGAAGTATATAAATATCGTCATAAGAATGTATATTTATTCACCTAAATATTTCTATTAGAAAATTTTGAAAAAAGTGAGTCTTCTAAATAATTTAATTTTTAAAGCTCATTTGTAATTTTGCTAAGTAGATCAATTATTAAAGATGAATGGGCAATTTAATTATACATTTTCACCTGATCTGCACTTTTGAATTAAGCAATGAAAGATATCTTTTGAAAGCAAAGATAAAATATTACACTTTAAAGATAACATGAAACATGTACGATTACAAAATGATTGATATCATTTTTTAAAAAATAATGCTAAAGTTAAGAATATAAGTCACTATAATTTAAATTCTTTAAAAATAATTCATTTAAAAAAATTTCTCCTTTGTTTATTGACCAAGGTACAAAAAGACTAACGTTTAGCGCATATAATAAAATTTGGTAATTTAGAAAATGTTCGATTTTTGAGACACTCATCAATTAGTGTTTGTAAAATTTCATTTTAAAGATCATTTGCATCAACTCGCTTATGGGGAAATGTAAAAGATTCAATGATTTTTATGCTAAGCTCATGCATTATATCTGCCTGGAAATTTCAAATATCAGAATATTTTAATTCTAATTACTTTTATCTACTTTCTTGAACAAAAGTCCTTGAGGATGAACATATGATATAGCATATCATTTATTCCTGTGCAATAGATTTGGCTACTCATTGCAGGCTGAACCATCAAATGAGAGAAAAAAAAGTTTGTATTTATAAATGGTTATCAAAAGTACTTTTTTTTTTTTTGGCAAAAATATAATGATTACTTGTGGAACTTCAGTATTACAACACAATCTAAAATCAAGTGGGATATAGAATTATGATAAAATAGTAATTGTGTAGTTTTCGAAAATTTTGTTTTCAATACAAAAGGTTAGGTCATTAAAACAAGAAATTCCGCATTTACACATGCATGAACTATTACAATAAAAGACAGCTTATAATGAAATGAGATAATATATATTTTTATATCCAAGTACAACATTCATAAAATGGAGAGGTATGGAAAGATTTGTATATTTGACACATTTTTGTAATACCTACTTAGCAGCACATTCATGAGTCATTAATTGTATAATTCAACAACAATTAGGAAAAATATGCTATCAAGCATGCACATATAAAGCACAGCAAATATCCAAAATGACTACTAGGTTGAAAAAACTAAAAATCAAGTATCAACAGACAAAAAATTCCAATAAATATTTTTCAAAAAACCCAATTAAATTAATCAAAACACATTCTTTTACGGGTTATTTTTTTCATGGTTATGAGTTCTCATAAAATTTTTTTTTTTTTTTTCAATTTCCAATAGATAAGTTTAAATTGTTTCAATTTACAAATCTTCAATAATCGCAATTTTATTTTTTTGCCAGCAAAAATATAAAACTTCAAACATTAAACAAATAACTTTGGAAATACAAAATGAAAATGACAATTTGGGGAAGACATTTAGAATTTTTGTGCAAGTTTGTTTTATGAATTTCAAACACCTCTACAGTTTTGAGCACAGTTCTTTCACTAACATGTAAACTTAGATTTAGTAAAATGTTTCAAAAATCTTACTTATAAAAATTTAGTTATAATAATATCAAATTTCCAGTCATAAAAAAAAGCTTTTAATTTTTTAATGATATATTTAGCAAACAATTGACTTAACCAAAGATGGCAAGAGGAAAGAATGTTCGAAAGAACGAGGAATTATGTTCAATATTAAACTTCACACACACACAGATAACATAATTCTCTAAAGATGAGCATTCAGTAATTGGGAGTATTTGTCACTAAAAATTATGTATTTAAAAAGAAATAAAAAGTTATTTGATTAAAATAGTAATCATGCCAATTTAAAAAAAAAAATTAAAAACTTTCAAAATAGGAAGAGTAAATAATTCCATTGCTATAGATAAAAGGTGTAAAATAGTATTAGTTCAATGATTATTGCACTACAGATGATTTAGTACTGGTTATAATGTACTTAAATGATACATATGACAAACAGTAATAAATAAAGGTACGTATACAGTTTGAATCAATATCATTGTCTGAAAAGGGAAAAAAATACTTTAAATCTATACAAATAAAATGTGACTTTAAACTGAATTTATCATATATTTAATAATAGCAAAAATTTAAGTAGTTTGCTTTGAGGTATATTTGTCTGAAAAGAACCATTAAGACATTTATAAAACTGATTAAATTAAAATTATTAGAATTTCTATAAATTGTACTAGTTTTGACTTTATCAATCATTGTGCATTTTATGATAAATTTTGACAAAAATAACTAATAGATCAAAAAATTAATTATTTTTAAAATATGTGCGACATTTTATATGATAAATATTGATGCTATGCATAGTTTTTAGTTAACTAAAAAAATTTAAGGCACTTACTTCGAATGTGTTTTGAAATAGAGAAATAAAAAGAATTAACAGAAACGAAATCAATTAATACCTAAAAATCATAACAGTTAAGGAGCAAACTTTTAAACATTGCAAAATGCTATACAGACATCATAAGAATACTTTTTAAAATTTTAACACACTGAATTGCACACATTTTACAGCTAAGAATCACATCACAGTTATTTTAATATTTAAATAAATACCAACATCCTTACAAAAAGAAAAAAGCAAGAAATGGTTTAAAGCAACTTTCAAGGATTGTGCCACATAAGGAATTACTACAGCGACATCTATGACTGCTAACCGACATGCGGTATTTCAATAGAAAAATCACTTAAGTACTCCAAAACAGTAATAAAATACATTTAAAAATCCAAAATGTTAAAAAGTTTGAACTTACAAATGATTTCACAGAAATACAACACTGTGAACACATTGGCAAACGCACCATTTTTAAATTTTATCTTTTAAAGGAAGCACGCCAGACAACAAGTAAACACTTAAAAACTTAAGCAACTTTTGAAAGCATATACAGCTCCACACAGAGCTACAATATTTCACATTCATATATGTGTAGAGATATCGATATTTACAAATTTGTCCATAGATAGATTTAAAGACCACTGCTTTACACAAAACTTCTTTTATAAAATATATATATCATTGAAAAATCGTGTAATGCAATAAAGCTTCATACAAATAATTTATACTTAACAAACTAAGTTGTTGTTGGTTTGTTCACAGTTCTGCGAGGAGTTACTTTCTTCACTGGGCTTTAATTCACCTTCTTTACGTTCAGAAATAACATCTCCGGCAACTTCTCCATTGACATGGCCATGAGCAAACGTTCCATTTTTCGCCTCTTCAGATGGCTTTTGATTGGTACCATATGAGGAACCTTTAGAGGCCTTTGTTTGTCTCACCATATAGAACATGACTGTGAATACTAAATTGAGGAATGAAACAGCAAACATTAATCATATAATGAATATTACTTTACATGAAATACATTGCTTTTAAGTTCTAAGGAAAAAGCACCCTTTCCTCAAGTGGTAGCAATAGTAAAGTGGTCATGATCACACACATGTAGCTAGCCATTTTTTATTCAAATTATAGGTTCAAGTCCTTGTGCCACTAAAGACCAAATACACAGAAGGGTTCATGCACGTAAATCTGAATGTTGTTGTTGCTACTAATACCATCTGTCTGATTATGTCAGATCGAAGCCCACGAAATTCATTGCGGCAAAGGGCTAGATGCACACCTGTCGTTAGCTGTAACTTTGAGCATCATGCAGGTGACAGTATGATTTGGCTCAGTTCCACCCCAATTTTGAGAGAATGAATCAGTGAATATTAGTGCTGCACTATTCAGCTACACAAGGGCTTTTGGCGACGGACCTCGTAATTTTGAACCATGGTCAAGTGACGAGGACGGCACCTGAGCTGGCACCCCTCCTCTTCTAACTACCACATCACATCACACCAACAGGAGGACACTTGAGCTCTTGACAGACTTAACATGCATCGCTCCCCAACACAGCAGTCTTTAGTGGTACTGGGCTCAAAGTCATAACATACCAGCCACGATCCGATACCTTGACCACTTGGCTATGCGACCCCTCAATTTTGAGGGAGAACATCCTAGTGGAGGTCAGGGCCTCCCACCTCTCCTCCTTCTGCCAACCTCATGAGAGGACTTCTGCTCGACAGCTATTTAGAGTAACCCATGCCGCAAAGGCACTATACATTAACAAACATCCATGCCTTCTCCAGGATGCAAACCGAGACCCTCCGGCACAGCACTCAGCATCACCAGCCACTATACCAGATGGACAACACTTCAGAGTGTGACATTAATAAACATTCTATCAATTAAATCCCCTCCCTTAAAACATACTAAGAAACTTTTAAAACTCTGTTTCACAATGCTTGTTGGAATACTAACCATATTTAATAGGAGAAGTATTTTTAACATACAAAAAGTTTCACACCAATCAAAAATTTAATAAACAAAAACAAAACAAGGATTGAAAAATTAAAAAGTATATTAAAATAATGTATAAATTAAAAAATATTTTTAAGAAACTGCAATAAATAATACTATGTATTAAATGGTAATAACTTAAATATAATTTTCCCCATTTGAAATTTTTTTTTCTTTTTTTACTGGATTTTTTAAATTTTCAATCATTAAAATTTATTGAAAAAAACTGACATTTTTGAGAAAGATGACAAAATGAAGTAAAACAATTTTAATTTTGATGACTAAATCATACACCAAATATGAAGTTTTCTGTGTGTGTTTTAATATTAATTTGGTCTTTTAAATCTTTGGAATGAATAAAATATTTGGAATAATGCATTTTAATTAGCAATCAACCTTTCCCCATGATTCCAATTATGCCAGAAGCATCATACATACATTTGCAAGCAAAATAAACAAAAATGTACAAGAAAAATAACATTTTTAAATATTATGCAAAATTCTCATCATAGTTTTTTTATTATTGCAGAATCAAACTCATGATTCTTTCAGTTTATTCTGTTAACTTCTGTTATGGTTGGACTTATTTTATTTCATAATATTTGATGTTTAATTAATCCCCAAAACATTATTTAATTGTCATCTAAAGTTAAAAATTTATTGAATTTCAGGTTTTGATTTTCAGTTATGGTTACATACAAAATCTAATTAAACATGATCATAATGCCTAAAAGTATTTACAGCCCCAACTAAATGATGTTTTAGCCATCTGTCCCAAAAGTTATTTCACACTATAGAAGATTCTCCATTCCTGCTATTAGACTTTTAAGATACTTGACTGGGTTACAAGGGATGTGTAACAGTTTTAAATTCTTTATTTTAATTAACTTAACTCAGTGGCACAATAGCCCATGAGGGCCAAGGCCTACTGTGCCCAACTCAGAATACATGATTTTAGGCTCTGAGATGCATGAGCAGATGTTTCAGTCAGGTGGTCAGTCTGTTGCGAAACCCCCAGCATTAAGTTCCCAAGCAAACTTTGTAATCATTTATTGACCCACTGAAGGGATGAAAGGCTGAGTTAACCTTGCCCAGCCCGAGGTTTGAACCTCGGACCTGTGGTGTGGAAGCATGATGCACTACCACTCAGCCACTGGGCGTTATTTTAATTACATATGCAGTAAATCAATAACTTAGATATATATAGGTATCAATTTATATGCAAGACAAATTTAAATTATTAAATATTTCTTTTTTTAAAACTAAAAGAAGCAATTTACTTACAAAAGATAAAAATCGAGGACACAATTGATGTTAGAAAAATGTTCCCTGTAGTAAGAATTAGATAAATAGTATACAGCCATGGTACACCGATAAAAATTGCCCAAAAGACTGAGTTGATCAGAGATCGATAGCTGCGTTTTATTTCAACACATTCCCCGGGAAACTTTTGGGTTTTTAAGTAATCATCCATCAATTTATCCTGGAAATAAAAATTAAATAAATTTAGAGATGCACAATCAAGTACTATGTTATGACACAAAAGAATATTTTAGTATGCACTTTAGTTCCTTTACTGTGATATCTTCTCAACAAACGACAGTTAAATTAAAGATTTAACCCTTTACAGATCTATTGTTAAATAATTGTCTGTAGTCTCCAAATGTTTTTAAAAGGATTAATTCAATTAAGTATTAAACATACCGTTATGCTAATTGGACTATTTTAAGCAAACAATGTTGTATCTTCTCATTTAATGCTATTTAATGTATTAAAAAAAAATTGCGCTTGGTTACCTTTTACTTCAAAAATATTTTAAAATTGTAAATTTATTTTTCTAAATAGTAAATTGTACTTTTCTTCATTTGCTTTTCGTAAGTTGTGAAATTTGGTGCAATTCATTTTAACACATTGACTACTAACTAAAACATCACTTGTAGTTTACTAGGTTTGTGCAATAAAGTAATGGCTAATGTTTGTAAATAATGGCTTTTTGCAAGGGAATTATGAAAAGTACTGTAGCAGTCAACATGTTAACTGTCCAAAGATTTAGTCCCTATAGTGAATAACTAAAAAAATATCAACACTATATTAGAATAGTTGAAAGCAGAATATATATAAAATACACACATTTAACTTCTAAATGCATATAACATAATATTTCAACTTACAATGTACACAGAAATGTATCTTATGTTTTTCCTTAGCAGCATACATTTGAAAAATAAAATAGAAAATATATTTCTGATATTGTGATATTCTAACCTCATTTCAGAAGAATGATGATAAAAAAGGAAAAATTTTTTTTTTTATTATATGCATGCTTGTACAACACTGTTTAAATTTAATTACTTTTATAAAAAAAATGAGCCTGTTTCTTTGTTTTTCCTCCAATGGAAATTTCATTCCAACAGATTTTAAAATAGATTCAAAACAAATATTTCTTTCCAGTTTCTTGATATCAATATCAATTACAAATGAATTTAAAATATATTTCAGCATTTTATTGTGTTCTTTTGAGAACTGTCATATTCTTTAAAAGTGTTGAAATTATAACCAGTCTACACATTTATTAAGTTTTACACATGTGATCCATAATTCCATATTCGAAAAACCAGCTTTTCCCAAAATCTTTTTTATTAGCAAAGCAGCAATGAGAATTAATTATATGCTCATTTTTATGAACTAGTTTCTAACTTCACATCCTTATTTTCAAAATATGTAGAAAGAAAAAAAAAACAGTAGAAATTTTTTTAAAAATATGTTTTAAAAAGCAAGACATCAGTGTTGAGGAAAAATTGCAATACTATTTGTTAAGACTGTTATCACTTAATGTCAAAGAATAGGATCTGACTTTGGAATATTTTTCCAGATATTAAAGCACTCCAACATTAATACTACCTTCTGACTTCGCCATCTAAAACAGAGCTGCATATTTTATAACTCTACTCATTTTTAGCCGAGTTGATTCATTTTTTTTTGGCATAAAATGTGTTAGCATTTTTTATCCTAAACTGCAATGTTAAATGAGTGATCCCTTTACATATTAAAATGAAAAAAAGTAATTATTCATGAAGTACTTTGAAATTTTAAAACACTATAGTATAAATAGATGTATGAATAACAATGTTGCAAGTTTTTGAGAATTTTGAGACATTTTTCTGTCGGAAAATATGCTCTGCCTTTAGTTGAGGTAGTTGTACATATGGTGAAAAAACAACCTTAAAACAAAAGCAGATATGCTTGTGGTTACCATAAAGCACTGAAGTTGGATCATAAGAATTTGGTTCACTTTGTAACTTTGGTTACTTCTACCAACAAGATTGCAACAACATTGGAATAACATAAATTTCTTATTACATTCAACACACTGCTACATAGTTTTAACAAAAATAAACATAATTCTATTTGGACTATTTATGGCTTTTAAATACACAATTTTTTAAATTCCATAAGAATAGACTACCTGATATTTAAATTACTGAATTCCATTCTTTATGCAGATAAAATTTCAATTAAATTAAACAAATAATTAGTACTTAGCTTTCTACAATTGATTTTTAACAGGATTCAACAAGGCATTCTGCCATATCTGCTCTTCAAACATACATATAATGATTTTTTTTATTTGAAGCTAAGAATTTGAACCATATAAATCTTATAATAAAAAAATTAAGATATAAAGAATATCAAAATTTAAAAAAATTATTTTAATAACATTTTTTTTTCACTTTTTTATTAACATATTGGTTTAAAAATGGCTTTTTGTTTAATTATGATGCCTTTTTTAAAAATTCATTATCATATCCTTTTGAAAATAGTGCCCTTGCTAATTTTTTGAAGGAATTAAAAACAATGTCTTCATCATCAGCTCTTGAGTTATAACACAGTAAAATATAAGACTGCAACCCACAAGAGCTATACATATAAACACAAGGCTCAGTTCATGGAATTAAAATTTACCTTTTTCTGATAAAGATCATGTAACCATTTGGTAGTTGCCTCTTCTGAATCAGTTGGCACATCAGTCAGTGGTATACGCTCAAGAAACATATCTGCACTAAAACTGTATCCTCTCAGGAGATTTGAAAAGGTTGGCTTTTTGTCACTTTCTGGGAAACCCAGCTGTATATTGTAAACACATGGAACTGTAAAAAAGAGAAGTTTACAAAATATATACTTTCATTAAAAAAAAATTATAATAAAACTTAAGCAAAATGATTATTTACACTATTTCATTATCAAAAAATCTATTGAAATTCAATTTAGAGTACAAAGCTATAATTTAAATACAAACACATAAATTTTCAAATAAAATATTTTAAACCTTAACTGCTGGGATATATATATATATATGCTTTGCTCCACCAGTGTTTTAACTGCTAATGGTATATATATATATATATATGCTTTTCCAAAGTACATTCCTTTGCTTGGTGTTGCTATCAGTAAAACTATTTCAGAGTCTTTGGAATTCAATAAAATAATCCTGAGAGTGTCTGTAAAGAATTTACTTGCTTCAGAGAGGAATTTACTTATTTGTGCCTTTTCATTTTCCCCCATACACTGCATAACTACACATACCTGTATAAAAAATTTTGGTACTGGGGGAGCAAATTGTATAGCTTTTCTCGGACACTTAAGTGGTTAAAGGAGCTGCATTATTAGTATTGTATAAGTGTGATAAAGCAATTTATTTGTCATTAATTGCAAATAAAACTTTTACTTTTTTTGCTTGGTCTAAAAGGATTACATTTTTTCAATACTAAATTTTTTTCATATCAGTATGTATATTTGTTCTGAAATTTCAGAATAATTTTTTTAAGATCTTCCCAACAAAAAATCAAGACACATCATTCTAAATATTTCTATGACAGTAAAGTTTTATGAAATTCAACAATCTTCATAAAAAATATTTTGCCATCAGTACAAGGCAAAAATCTACACACATAAAAGAGGCAGTTTACTCGTATATGGAGACTTTCAAGAAGTAAATATAACTGGAAAGTTTTACTGTATAACAAAAAGTGTGTATGTGTGTGTATATATATATGAAGAGAGATATACAAAGATTTAAAAAAATACTCACTTTTGTTTTTGCAGTACTTTGCAATGAAATTAAAACCACTAGTTCTAGGGCAAAGATGATGTTGCAATAGAGGTAAATTTCGTGACTTTGCAAATTCCATGCTGGCTTTGTGCTTTTCAGGAGTGAATCTGGTTCCCTCACAAAAAAGGAGAAGCTTAAAAAATGAGAGAAAAAGAATTTAAGTATATTTGATGCTTATTAATGTATGCTAATTAAAAGTAAAATCAAGGAACTTAAAAATGCTAATTTTTTGTTTTGGTTCAAACCTTAAATATTAGTTAAGCTCATTCATAATCACTAAGGGGGGACATTGAGCCATGACAGATTTAACATGTGTTGACCCTTTCTACACAGCAAGTATTCAGTGGTCCTAGGACTCGAACCATGACACTCTGGCCATGAGTTCATACCATAACCACTAGGCTACCCCAGCCACAATTAATAGCATAAGAAAAGAATTTTATGACAAAATATTGAATATGTCATTTTCACACATAAATTAAAATTAACTGACAACTTTTTAATAAACAACAATTAATAGCATAAGAAAAGAATTTCTGATTATTGCATGATGAACAAATTTTATGGCAAAATATTGAATATGTCACTTTCACACATAAATTAGATTTAACTGACAACTTTTTAATAAACAACAATTAATAGCATAAGAAAAGAATTTCTGAGTATTGCATGATGAACAAATTTTATGGCAAAATATTGAATATGTCATTTTCACACATAAATTAGATTTAACTGACAACTTTTTAATAAACAACAATTATTAGCATAAGAAAAGAATTTCTGAGTATTGCATGATGAACAAATTTTATGGCAAAATATTGAATATGTCATTTTCACACATAAATTAGATTTAACTGACAACTTTTTAATAAACAACAATTAATAGCATAAGAAAAGAATTTCTGAGTATTGCATGATGAACAAATTTTATGGCAAAATATTGAATATGTCATTTTCACACATAAATTAGATTTAACTGACAACTTTTTAATAAACAATCAAAATTACTTTTAAAGGATCAGAGCAAAACAAAAATATATAAAAATTTATTCAGGTTACCACAGCAATTTATGTTTAGGTGTTCAGATAAATGAGCTTCTTATTAGAACAAGATGTATATAAAATAATGGGAAAATTTTAAGAAAATTTTTGATAAATTATTACAGAAATTACAATATATATAACATAAAGAAAGCCTTTTCATTAATTTGGAAGATAGAATAAAGTTAAAAACAGTAGTTTCCCATACAAAAATCTTTGACATGAATTGAATGTAATGAATAGCATCATAAATTCATTACTGCATTTAGGGGAAACACAATTTTTTATTTTTTAAAAATAATTGGTAATAATTAAATTTTTATCTTTGAATTTTTGTTTTTGTTTTGATAAACAAATTCTATTTTTGGAATCCTTACCAATATGGGATCTTCATAATCTACGAGCTTATCCAGCTTTTCACCCATGACCAATTTGTCTTTTCCCCAGTTTCTTTCCAAAAATATCATTTCGGCAAAGATCCATCCCCATCCGATTACTGGAACCTGGCGCAACTGTTTTTTGGCACAAGTTTTTGAATTCTTAAAAAGAAAAAAAACTTTATATTAAAATTTATTTTTTTTAAAAAAAAGCAATTTTATATATAATAATACATGAATCTAATTAACTTTTTAATTTTATGCAAGGAATAAAAAGTATGAAAATAGCATAAAATGTGAATCAATCAACTATAAAAATATTCTGAATATTTTTTATGGCATATATTTGCAATGAACTAACTACATTTATAAGTATAAAATAAAACTTATTAAAGATCACCACACTAAAATGAATTTAAAGAAAAAAGCATCTATAAAAATAATGCTGTAAAGAAATTTTAATACAAAAAATTATGCTTATATATAATTATATTTCCTTATTGCTCTTGGGAAAACGGACTGAAAATTACTACCTCATGTTATTTATACTATTAAAAATAATAAATATTATTTAATTTTTTTTAAACTTTTAATATATACATACTGCCTACACAATTTCTTTTCCTAAACATTTTTAAATAATTACGAGTGCCATACTATAAAATTTTTTTAAATAAAAGCTTTTGCATACATAATTTTCAAAAAGAACCTTAAAAAAGAAGTTTAACAATAATTCATAAAAATGTGCAACATAATAGCAAGTGACAAACAAATCAAAAAAGTATTTTACTATATTAATAAAAATTATGAATTTTTAAACAATTTATTACATTCTAAAGAAATGTAGACTATTAACCTTTTTTTCATTAAAGAATTACTTGTATTTTAATAAATATGGTCAACTTTTATAAAATGACAGAAAGTCACATTTTTTTGAGAAAACTTTTATGAAGTCAAATAATTTTTTAAAACATTTATTGGCAGTGAGAAAAATGCGATTTTAATAGCAATGCTTAATGCAAAATTAAACAAACTTAACTAATCACTAGCTTTATGGCAATTTTGTTTTCTGTTTATTTCTGATGTTTGCATATGCTTAAATAATTTCCTGCCAAATAAAAATAGAAGTATTTCAGAATTAAAATATTACAGAAATAACATTGAATTTTCATTCAAGAAAGCAAACTATGATATATTAAAGAAAACTTTGAAAATACATACTCCAAAGTTTTTTAAATAAAATATAAGCATGTAATTTTTTTTTACTTAAAACAATAAATCAAATATCAAAATAAAAAGGAATAAAAACAACTTACGGCTAACATTTTGAGATAGTTTGTGATAAACCAGCAGACAACCCAATCAATATCATATTTGTGATTCATGACAATTATACAATGTTCTTTTCCAAATTCTCTTATACTTTCTTCATCTCCATACAATTTGCAATTAGAATTGGACCTCCATTCATATACCGCAAGAATTTCTGGAAAAAAGAATTAGATACATCATTTCTCTAACAAGGCAAATAAATTACTTTCGGACCCCAATTTAACAAATTCATTGGGACCGAACATTATATTTGTTAAATTGGGGTTATTTGCTTTATTGGAGTGCAAACAAACTACACATTTTTTTGCACTTACCTTTTGAAAATTCTATAATACACAACTACGCAGAAAATATTCATAGTTAAAAATTACTCGCTTCTTATTCAACAGCTAAAAATACTATTACTGAATTTTTATGCATCAATTAATTGGAAAGTTTAAAATACTAACAAATAGATGTTTGACAATCTTTTTGATTCCTGACTCAAAAGAGCTCTTGTTTTCAACTTTATGAAGGGAAGAAAATACTGCATCCCTGCTGAATGAGGTATGTTTTCACAATTTTCATACAATGTAAGGCATTAGAAAATGTAACACTTTTGATATGAGATTCATTATCAATATCTGCATCAGAATCGCTATTCATTGCCTCTGACAAATCAACAGTTTCCTGAGCTTCAGTTGCACAGATAGGCAGTCAATCATCAAATGTAACATAATCATTAAAATCTTAAAATATTCCTTGCATTGAGAAGTGGGAAGAGATAAGAAATTTCCTGGCCTATTCAAAACACAGGATAGGCAGCACTATTGACTCACTGGCACCTTTAAAGTCTAATAATAGTTTGCACCTGTTCCCAATGAAATTTGCTCTACACAAGAAAAATCCTTTTTAAGTTCTGGACAAAAGGATATCATTTGTTTAAAAACCCAATTTTTTCTAATACAAACTAATAAAAATTTCATCAGTTAAAAATAATTCATTAATTCACGGTTTATTATTTGTTAAATAGGGGTTTTTGCCTTCATTTTAATCGGGGAAAGAAGAAATTCATTAAATTTGGGGTCGACTGTATTTTAAAAATCAATCAATTGAATAACACATTGTTTTAAATTAACTAGCTAAGTCAGATATCCTCAATAATGTATAACAGCTGTTTGTAGGTGTGAACTTATTTAAAAATGATCCAAAACATTTATTTTTATTTTATGGGTACACTATAAACTATAAAAGTAAGAGAAGGAAAAACAACAAATACCTAATGATAATTAACAGAACAATGTAATGACTATTCTAACAAAACCATATTTTCATCACTTACATACATTCTTTTTGTGTAGGGATGTAATGGAAAAAGGGAACAAATGCTATAACCCCATGAAATGAGTATTTATTTGCATTTTATCAAATACAGATATTTTTAATTAATTAGTATAGAAGTACTCTTTAGTAAAAAGGCAAACATTCAATATGGTTCAATCACATTACTGATAATGAAATGTTGTTACTATATTCAATTAGTCTGCAAAAATTATTTCCAAAACAAATAGGCAGTTGTGAAAAAACTGGGGTAATTGACGAATTACGGTATCAAGCTTTTGCTTGAATTCTGATTCCACTAGACTCCTTAAGTATGCTAAAGCTAATATGCATGCATGTAACTAATGCCTGTCTATATGATCTATTGTGGCTCAAATTCTCCCACTAACATGAAGGGTGCTAGATTATGTTACTGACCTCATCATTCATCAATGATTCAAAATTATCAAAGTGTATTTGCTATGGTTATTATTGCGCAAGCAGCCAGAAAACATTCCATTAACAATAAATTTTTCTATCAATTATATATTATTCAATATTCTGGTTTTTTTTTTTAAAGGAAACCATCAAATATAAAATTGATGTGAAAAAAACTTTTTTAAAAGTATTTTTCTCATGAGAAAAAACTTATTTTTTCCATAAATTATATGAGATTTTAACAAAAACTGCCCAGAATACAGAACTCTAGTTATTCAATCTTTTTCAATGAAATTTAACATGTACAGGGAAATGTTAGGGATTAATTTCATATTTATTTTGAATAATCATTTATACTCAAGTAAGGGGAGGTTTGTTATACCCAAATAAATTCAACAGAAAATTGTTTGACATTTCATCATTTTAACATGCCTGTTGTCAACAAGGATATCTAGTCATTAATGTAAGTAATATAAAGACTAATCTACTTCACAAACCATGAATAATGTAGGTTAAGAATAAAACTACAAATAATAAATCAAACGAGAAAAGTAGGAACCAGTTACATAATACTGACACATAGTATCAATCTCATGATTTATTTATATTTTTTTTAAAGTTCCATTAACAATTCTTACAAAAGAAGTGAAATCTGCTCCAAGCCACTCTGTTCAAATCAGTTTTTAAGTTGAAAAAGCAGTAACATAAGCTTAAATGTAGAAATGTTGGGCCTTTCTGTGAATGCTCCAAAATATATGTTAGCACTATAATTTCCAGAATTCAGACAAATATGAGGACTTTGAACCTCAACAGATTTAATGTCCATCAGCCCCTCCACAGGGTGTCTCTAGAGCAGTGATACACAACCTGTGACTTGTCGGGCTTTTCTGAGTGGCCGGTCATGGCCCATTGCACTAAGAAATTCAATTATTCTAAAACAATGTAAAAAACTTTAATTGGAAATTCTATTAATCAAGTAACCAAATCTATCAATTTTACTTTATAGTAGAATGTAAACAAAAGGCTTGGTCTGGATGAAAGGAATTGAAACTACCCCATAACTCAATAAATAATGCATAAAAGTACATATTTTTTGTGTGTTTGATAGAAAGGGTTAATACAGTAATAAAATAAAAGCCGAAAATAAGTTTTAATATTTTGATCAATTTTGCTTTGGTCTTTTGAGTGTTTTTCCCATTATCCTCAAGTTGAAGTCTGCATGAAATGCCTGTCATATGTATGTGACCTATTGGGAAAAAAATTTGAGTACTCTTGCTCTAATGGCACCAGGACTCAAGAGAAACAATGACAATGAATTTGTGACTTGACCACTTGGCTTCCACGGCCTACTGTATTGAAAAACTACTATTATGGGGAAAACAAAAGTAATTATTTTGAATACATATGTTCAAAAACCTTAAAATTTATATCAATATATAATTAGGAATTTATTTAAAACAAGATATCAATCATTGGCATGGCCAAGTAATTTTAGCGCGTTTTTCACATGTTGTATTTTACAATAATGCAACTAATGAACTTTTTACTAACTTTTAAAATTATTAAATTTAAATATGATTTGGCTCATCTAGGGCACAAATGTGACCAAATGCCGAAAACCCGAGGTCAATTGGTTGCTTATTGGCTGAGAAAAAGGTACGACAAAATATGGAACGAAGACAAAGACGAAATTTGCGTCCTAATAGTGCTTTTGTTCTACTACATGAAAATGCACTAAAAATTAGTAGGAACAGTTCAATTCAAGAGTAGCATTGTTATTGATATACTAAATATTGTGGAACAAAAGAAACTAGGAAGGTATTGTAAACTGCTTTTTAATGCTCATGAACTTAAAACTGGTTTGGCAGTTCATCTTTGGATTGTAAGGCGATTCAACTTGCTGCACTTCTTCACAAGAACATTAATACAAAGCATAAATTTCAGTATAAAATGGTGGCAATTAAAATTTGGAAATAAAACTCTTAAATTAAAAAATTTTGGAAATTCAGTTCGATAGGTGGAATTGTCCCCAGATCCCTAAGCTCAATGGTGCAACAGCTTATGAGGGTCAAGGCCTTCTGTGGCCATCTCAGTTTTCACGGCCTTGAGCACTGAGGTGCATGAGTAATGTTCTGGCCAGGAGGTCAGTCTGACATGGAAACCCCCAGTGTTTAGTTCTCAAGCAAGCTTGGTACTCATTTATCAACCCACTGAAGGGATGAAAGACTTAATCACCTAGCCTGGGATTTGAACTCTGGACATGTGATGTAGAAGCATAAGATATGTACCTAGAGACACTTTTTATGATCAAAAACAAAATATAAACAAATAAAAGCTATTTAATGTTAGTGTTTTCTAATTTTACTGAACAATAACTTAAGCATATTTAATGATAAGGTAACGGTAGCAAAGTGATCCCAGTCACGAGCTTGAGGCAAGTATTATTACATTCAAATTCAAGGTTTAAGGTTTGAGTCCTAGATACCACTAAAGAAAGATGTCATGTAAAGGGGAAGTACATTAAATTTGTTGATGATCTAAGTTCTCAGGTTGATGTCCCCCCCCCCCTGTACAAGTTTAGAGATAGATAAACCAGATCCAATGTCAGCCTCATCAATTCAACAAGGCTCAAAATTATTAAGTCCCTCAACAATAGTGCTTGTGTTGCATCTAAGAGTACAACATTAATAAACTATTATTCAACACAGAGAATGATGGGAAATAGTCATAAATATTAGGCCAGTGATGTCTTAAGACTTCTTGAGGCACTGGGCCCTTACACAAATATAGGCCTCACCTATGACCCTTAAAAGTAGACAGTACACAGCATACGTTGTCAAATACTCGTATAAACAATACCCTGAAAGAAAGAAATATGCATGACTTACAATCACATAACTCAAACAATTGCCCCCTTTTGATTGACAAGTAATGATGGTGTATAGTGGTAGGCCAAGACTTATACATGGACAAAGGTTATCTCATACAGTCAGTTGACATATCACCCGAAATTCCCAGTTTTTTTTTTTAGAATATACAACTGCAAGTAACGTTTGACTGCTGAAATTATTCGAATTATGATCTTTTGAAGGCTGAGTAGAGAACAAGACAAGGCCCCCCACTGTGATTGAGGCCCAGGGCTCATGCCTTAAGACGTCCCTGTATTAGGTGATATTATGCGTGGAAATAAGAGCAAACTTTGATGATTTAATGACTAGAGGCCTGGCTGAATGAAAAGTACCAAATATTTCAAGTAACCACAATCGTAGAAATAAATCAAATCAATAAACACAATTGCAAACTTGAAAATTTAAAAATTTTCCGGTGCTCATATGTCCCCAGATATTTGTAATTGCACATTGACATTTAAATTTTATGTATAATATATAAAATGTATAAAAAAAAATAATAACTCATATAAAATTTTTTGCAAAATCACCAATGTATATGACTTTTATTAGTGGATGAGTTTTGTAGTTTGCTAAACACAAATAGTCATACCCTTAAGAAGTATATTAGGGATTAAAAAAATCAGTCTAATTACTAATTTTCTCTATTTAAATCGATAATTATTAATTTACTTCCTTTTTTTCTTATATACTGGCTCAAAAAAATTCCAGGACAACACATAAAAGGCATAATTCCATTGAAATCAGAATACCATTTAGCAGACTTAAATACAGAATAAAATACAAATACTAATAATTACGCATATTACCCCTTCCAAAAATTATAAATTACCAGAGTATATCTTTTCTTAACACTCATTCGTTAAGTTATATAAGATATAAAGCTACAAAGGTAATTATTCCCTTAAAAAATATTCTTTTAGTTTACTAAATAAGACATATCTCCTTTATTTTGTAAACTATTACATATCTTCATACAAATTTGAAATACACATTTTAATAAGCATACATAAATTTAAAATGTGCATGTTTGTATTCTTATTACATCACTGCTCTTGAATATGAATTTTAAAGCAGTTTGAATAATTGTGAATCAGAATTTTAGATTTTATTTGATAGATGATACTCAAAATATACTTCTATACAATATTTCCAAATGGTATCATGAAATATATAATTAACACCAGTATAATTTTTCAAACACGTATATAAAAAATTTTGAGAAAAGTGGAAGAAAATAGATCTTATATATTTTTATTATAGTTTTCTAACTCATTTTACAAAATTAGTTGTACAAGATAAATTATTCATGTAAATCAAGACAAAATTTTAAACACTTTCATAAGATAGTTTTTTCATTATTATATATTTATTTGTATATTAAAATTGTTTTAAAATAAAACTATAGAAGTTAGAACTTCCTTTTCCCCCTCTTTTTAAAACGTATTAATTTACTTCTAATACTACTCCATAAGTGGATCGCCAGTCAATAACATGCGAAATTGCCCTTGGATGTAATGAAAAGATGATAAGAGTACAAACAAGAAAAGATAAGAGCACATTTTATTCTTTTGAGGCATAAGATAACATGATGTAACATTTTTATCACAATTAGGCCACAATAACACAGATGAAAGGAGTTATCCATCAGCTATATCAACAAGAGAGTAAAGTGCTAGTCAAGTTCATCACTGATGAAATACTGATAATATTGCTAAATATCCATGAAAAGTAAAAGTTCGAAAAGAATTACATTCATCTTATGAAAGTATAAATAGAAAATGGTAACCACAAAGGAATTATTTGATTTTAGAAAATCAGGATGTTTCTATCAGCAACAAAAGATATTTTTTTAAAAGAGTTAATTGCCATAAACCATATGGTTTACTTAAACTACGATAAAATACTATCTGAAAATGAGACAAATAAAATAAGTACATTGAAAGTAGACTATTAATTTTACAAACTTATTCTTGAAGTAACCATTTTAGACATGCCCTGTCTCTGATTTTAGTCTTAAAATCTTTTACAGTAAAAAAAAAAATATATATATATATATAAAAATAAAAAAAAATCTGCATTTCTTTAGGAATTAATTCTCAGCTGCATAAAATCCTCATTATTCCTTTTGTGTTTGTTTTTTTACTGAATACTTATCTACAATTTAAGTAGAAAAAAAATTAACATGATCATGGAGATATATCTGAATATTTAAACTATCAGAGAAAATTAATTTTACTACAATGTGAATAAAGCTACAGATGTCAAGAGGTTGAAAATAATTTACAGAAACTAATGAAAAATATTCCATTCTCTTGAAAGTATTTTTGTATTGACAAATAATTAGAAAAAGCCATTCCTTTTCTATGTAAAAAAATATGCATGTCATATTCATTCAGCTTCTGTGAATTAAATAATCTCACTCAATGTTATATATATATATATATACATCTATACTAAAGTTTTAGTGATGAATAAATATTTTACATTCAGTTAAAAAATGACTAAAAATAACAAAATTTTAAAAAGAAATTAAACTAGTTAACTTTTATAATTCTTAATGGCAAAATCACAAAAAGGATAATTCAATCAGAGGAGAACATATTACAAACTTTTTAGGTAATTTACATATAAAAATAAATAAATATAAAAAGAGAAAATAAAATAAATTATATTACATTTAGCATAACTAAAAATACTTTTAAATTTTAATTTATTTTAATGTTTCAAAAACAATTTATAGATAAAAAAAGGCAGTAAATTTTGAGAAACAGGATTCTCATCATTATTTTATATAATGCATATCCTCTTATAATAATTCAAGGCGTGTGTTATGAGAGCTACTTAAATAAAAGAAAAGGATGTCATTTTATAACTGTTTAATATTACTTAAATTACTTAATGTGAATTAAATATACTTAATCCAAATTAATAGTTTGAAATATTACAATAAAATAATAATTCAAAATAATGATTAGATAATTGAATAACAGGAAATAATGTATGAAAGTCCGAAAATATTTATAATTCTTCATCACAATTAAAGCATTACAAGATTAATTTTTCATTCCATTTGAAAAAAATACAACAAAAGCAATACATGTGTAAATTTTTTTCTTTCAAGGGGATGGGGTAAAAAATTAGATCTATTTTTAATTAATTGATTATGTATTCCTTTTCTCATAAGAATAAATAAGTAATCCACTTAAACAAAACAGATGAATACAGTAATAGTTTTTATTACTTTTTTTGTTACTATGGTAAAAAAAAATTGATATTATTCAAGAAAGTAAATAATATACTCTAAGTATGATCTTGATTTCAAAGATAATTCTGAATTTGAAGGGAAAAGAATATGCTCTGACAAGACATGTTGTACTTATACCGTATTTGGAATATCAAGCAGTAATCGGGTCAGATATTATGGAACAAGCTTCTATCTACTTCCACAACGAAAGTGTTTAGTTCCGTAAACATGAAGATAAAAATTGTTTCATGCACATGCAAGTATATGAAGCAAAAAAAAAAAAAAAAAAAAATGCACATAAGCAATAAACTGTCTAAAAAATGGTATAACTAAGTGGTTTTTAGACAAAGATTGCCGCGACCCCCCCCCCCCAAGCATGTATCAGCTTGACATTGGAGACCAACCAAGATTTTAAACATCCTTCCCTGACTCCCAACTCTTGGCTATATGATATAAAAGTTCACTGAAGGCAATTTAATGATCTAATCTAGGATGGGACACCTTTCAATTTTTTTAAGAGGCCTTTCAGATTCTGTTTGAGAGTTTACCCATGTAATAAGTTCCAAAATTCAAAAAAAATAAAAACAATTTTCATAAATTGCTTTTCTAACATGCCTAGAATATGGTGGTAAAGTGATTTTTTAAAATTTGAAGTTGTTACAAAGAAGCAAATGTTAGAAGAGCAGCTGTTCAGAGCGCTGAATTGGAACACCTATTGTGTACAGTCAGCTTGATACCATTGACCCTTCTATGCAATTATATGTTCATACAAGTATAGATAAGTTTGTAGAGGTTTAAAAGGAAATTGAATATTTCTTGAATTATATTGAATTATTGAATATTTCTTTGAACTTGTTTTAGTCTTTGCCACCATGCATCGTCGATTGAGGGTAAGTTAAGATTTTCATTGTTTTAATCGAACTTGAAACTTTAAATGCCTTTTTTCTCAAATTTGTATTTTTCAAGCTTTCCTCTATTATATCTCAAGAACAGTTTGACCAAATGACTTCAAATTTATAGGGTAGACTTAGCACATATATACACACCAAATGGAATACAAACATTCCAAAATTCAAAATGTTTCTATTTTTTATAATTAAAACATAACAAAAAAAAAAACATGAAATTCGAAACTTTTTCTTTAGAGGACGACCAAAAATCCAATTTTTGATATTTTCTATTGAGTATAGTCCATTCTGTGCATTTAAGCTTATAGATTAAAATGCCATAAATTTTTTAAATTTCAGATTAGCCAATCAGCTGGAACCATGGAGGAAGTGAGCATTCATTTTTTTGATGCGTGTGTGTTGAGAGCACTATAACTCATGTTCTATTGGATATCTTTGGCTAAACATTTATATACATACTCTTAAAATGCATATAAATAAATTATAAAAAACTTAAAGTTCTATCTTTTTACTGGGCGTCAAAAAGAATTCTCTAAAAACGCTTAAAAAACAGGTTGTTACATGGGTGAACCTCCTTAACATTAAATGAAAGAGTTTTGCGGAACCCCTAGAAAGGCTCTGGGATCCCCAGGGATACAGGAGCCACAGTTTAAAGACCACTAATATAACTCATAATATGCAAACAAAGAATTTGAAATTTATAATTTGTAGTGTGATTGTAACAATATTTGTCTAGTTAAATAATAGGTTTCCTTTTCACAAAATGATTACATAAAATTGTATTTTTTTAATAAAGGTGTCAAACACTGAATTAAAATTAACTGAATATTTTTCAAATACATTGAAAAATTTCATCAATGAAATCATAGAAAAATTTTATCAATACTTCTCTATAAAACACTAATGAATATAAACTCTAACACAATATAACATTTAAATTGTTTTAAATAAAACTTTTAAACTTATTGCTCATAAGGAATAGTATTTATTAATAAAATATGCTTATCATTTGATATTAAAAAAATTTATAAAAATCTACTTACGTGACCATGAGAAATAAATTAAGTAGTAGTTTAATTTCCTGTATAGTTTACGGTTTCTGTTATAAAGCGTCAGGTTCAAGATGAGCTGCAGAAAGTTACAGAGTAATCCACTGAATAAGAATACTATTGTCATGTGGCTTGCTAACAAAAATAAGCCCACTATGCGAGCCCCTTTCAAAACTAGAAAAAAAAAAGTGAAAACATTACTTTCAATCATTTAAACTACAATAATAAATAACTTTGAAATAAATTTTAACTTGATAATTGCTTAATATTCTTTAAACGTTTAAAGTGAAATGATTTGAAGTTATTATAAATAAAATTATATCAACATTTTTCTCTCCTTTGATAATTTGAAAAAATTCGATATCAATTACCTTAGGATGGAAAAGTCACTTTCTCCAAAGCAGAAAATTTGGATAAACTACAGCATTTTTATTCTAAAAAAAAGTTGTTTTTTTTGCATAGTTGATTGCAATTACCCCTTAATGTCTTTTTATGATTATTTGTGTCAATTACTAAATGGTTTTAAAAAATGTTAATAGTTACAAA
This sequence comes from Trichonephila clavata, assembly GCA_019973975.1. Taxonomy (NCBI): domain Eukaryota; kingdom Metazoa; phylum Arthropoda; class Arachnida; order Araneae; family Nephilidae; genus Trichonephila; species Trichonephila clavata. The sequence goes on from BMAO01015571.1 coordinate 70,464, forward strand.
TGAAACAGTCAAATAATACTCTTCCATCTTCATCTTAACTTTCTTCCACTAAAAAACAAAATCAAACTTTTTTTTATCCAAAATGCCTTTTTTTTTGCTTATTTAATAATTAATTAGGGTACTAGAAAATTGCTCCAAAAAATTTGGTAATTATATATTAGCCCATCAACAAATAGTTTATTTACATAATTAACTAAATTTAAATTATGCTTCATTACTTAAATTCCAATACTTAAAATTCAATAAAATTTTAAATAAATGAAAAACAATTCACATTAACTACATCATTCAGGTGACAGTTTGACTGTTCTAAAATTAAATGTACATACTGTGTCCATCAACACGCCCTTTCTTTGATGGAATGTGATACAAAAATTTTGGAAATACAATCTTTTCCTTAAAAGCTAAGGAATGTCCCTACAACCAAATCTGCTCCACAGGAATTGCACCATATCAAACACACAATTAGCGTAGTAAATAATTAACATATTCATGCATTTAGAATTGAATCTTTAGTAACCCTTTTTTTTTCGTTTGCTGTTATAATATGGTGTGATTTGAATGGGGTAAATTTAGATGCAGTGACGCCAATACGCAAGTATCAAGATAAGTAAGACCCTAATTGCAATAATATTTCTAAAAAAATGCAAGAAAATTCTGACAGGCGGGTAAAAAAAAGGTTATTGTGTTCAAGCATGCACTGGAAAATTTTGTAACATCATGGTATTTCGAGAGGGTTTTCAATCCAGAGAAAATGATCAATAGGCTAATATGTTTGTAGCTTATATTCCTATTTATAGGATTTTTAATTGCTATAAAGAAGAATATTTATAGTATTATTTATTAACATTACTAAGGTAGATATTACTTATCAAAGCTTGTTGACAAATCTCATAAAAAAGTTGAAAACTATTGATATTTATTGTCAATATCAGTAAATTTATGTTCACCCAGTAATCCACCTTAACTGATCTTTCTCATACTCTTAAATTTTCATTTAAAATGATTTTGATATTTTCAAAGAGCCCTATTATGTATAATATTTCACTACATTTTTATTTCATTTTACCATCTTTTTATCAATGAAAACTAACAACTGTTTGTAATAATTTATTTAAATCTGTTTCATCTTAATGATTTTACAATTTTCTATGTAAATTATACATTAATAGTCCCCCTTTTATACATATATATATATAATACAATTCCAAATAAAATGTTAATTTTGAATATGTAAACATGTAATGTATATATAACTCTGTTTATACATTGCACATGCTATCAAAAGCTTTATTTTGAACTATAAAAAACATGTCATAAATAGGTAATGATGTATATAAAGTATTTTAAGCACATAAATAAATATAATCATTGTTAAAATTACATAATAGCAGTATTTATTCTAGGATATTTTTTCATGTTTAATCTACTAAAGATTGAAAAAAAAAAAGCCTTTATTAAAAACTAATATAAAATCTGAAGCAAATGTTTGCTGTTTTATATTACATGCTTTCACTAATTTTATTAAAAAAGTGTTCATGTTTAAGCAATATACAATTTATAAAATTTTTGTAATTTTATTTGTAGTCAATTACAATCATGCCAATGAATTAATATTCAGAACAGATCTTCTAAAGGCCAAGAATGATTTTAATGATAAGAAGATTCCTTCAAGGTGTAAGAAATGATAAAGATAAGATAATTTATAGGAAATAGAAAACAGTATTTATGATTATGGTAATTTAAAGAAAATCTCATACTGTGTTTGAGTAATGTTAGAATAAGACCCAAAACTGGAACTTTTTTAACAGAAAATAACATAACTTTTTTAACATAAATTTTAAATTCCGATTTTGCTATCTTACAGAAAGCAGCAAAATTTGTAATTTCACTAATTTTTTATTGAATCAGTCTATTTTTTTCAAGCATAAAATGTGTTCTAACATTTCATCTCTCACACATAATGTTAAACAAATTTTAACTAGTACATTAACCCCTTAACTGCTGAGGAAAGGTTACAAGATTTGCTCTTCAGTGCTGCTATTATTTACACAGGGAATTCAGAAAGGCATTTGGCAGTTAATACAACCAGCTGAACAAGGCATATATATACACCAGTGGCAATTAACTGGTTAAAAGGGAAAATTACTTTTATTTATTAAATGTTTTCAAATTTTTTTTTTAAATTATTAACTGAAGTATGAATTTGAAAATTATACATTTTCTTGAAAATGGAGATAATTCCCCTTCTTGAATTCTGTGACCAAGTATAGTTAAGGCTCTTCAGTAAAAAGAACAAATTTCATGAAAGATGCACATTAAAAATATAGAAATATAGTGATTATCTTAACTACTGACAATACTGAAGGTTCACTCAAAAATTTAATCATGCCAAAATATACTTTTAATGCATTAGTTTACACTTGTTGAATATACAGAGATTTTTTAAGAAATGTTTAAAAACTGGCATTATTTAAAATGAAAACAATAACTCATTAGTCAAATTGGAAATCTAAGCTTAAATTTCGACAACATATTTCTTAAGATGAATTTCAAGCTATCTTAAGACATATTGCTAAAAGTACTTCCAAAGAAAAATTGTTTGACTTCATTTGTTACATTTTTCTATCACAAGAACTTTACAGTTTTTGAATATAAAAACTACCTAATTTTAAACTACAATAAGTAAAATAATGAAAAAATGCACAACTGTATGCAATAATAATAATAACCACCTGTTAAACTAGAGAAAACAAATTTTAGAACCAATGTTAAAATGCTATCAAAATGAAAATATTTTTTCTTTTTTAAACAATGCATTAAGAAACTCGGAGCTTACATAAAATAAACCAAATGTAAACAAGAGTTTAAAACGAACTTACTGAGTTTAAGAAGCGGATGCATTTTTTTTTTTTTAGTGTTTTAATACGGCAACATAAAAATAGGAAGCAAATTTAAGACAATGATGAACACCGCCTGCAAGTATCGAATGCTCGCTGATCGAGCACATCAAGGAAAATCACCCATCAAGGAAAACATTAAACTCTTGAGTCAGAAGGACAACCTTTGATCTATAGGATGTTCACTCCAGAAACCGACGTTGCGAGCACAGGAAAATTCAAGATAAATATTTTTAAAAAAACCGAGTAAATTAAGAAGTTCAGGTCCAACAAAGGAATTTTAACTAAAAGTTAAAATATATTTTCATCTTCATTTAAAAATTCAAATTAAGATTTTCCGTGAGCTACATAAAACAGCTTTTAAAATCGGAATAAAACGCAGTTTACAAAACAGAAAATTTACGCTACGATCTATTATTTATCTGAGAGCAAGATGCCATTTTGAAAATCACAAATAGCTTCGATCTAAAATGGCTAGATGGTAGCTTGCAACTGTGTGACTTCATAGGCTTACATTAAAACCAAAGACATCATACGCGTGATTTAAAATCAAATTTCAAAGAGAAAAACTATTTTTTTATATAGTTCAATATAATTTTAAGAAGAATTTGCTTCTTTATAATATATATAAGACTGAAAACTTTAGAAATGCTACGTCTGTGAGGCCAAGAAATTTTCCAGGATGACTTTTAGTTGCACCTTGAATATAACAATCAAAGAATCTTCCGATATCTCTTTTTAAAAAATAAATAAAGCTACACCACTTCCAAAGCATTTTTTCTGTCAAGTGTAAGAGTTCTCTACCAATAAATTTTTGTAATTTAAACTATTAATTGCAAGCAAGCTGATTATAGAATGTTGTCGATAACCCATAAAAGTCAGAGAGAGAGAGAGAGTTTTACTAACGGCGAGCTATAAAGTAATATGAAGGCTATCAATGAACTCATGGCTGAAAAGGAAATGTCAGTGGTTTGAGCTCTGTGCCTCTGAAGACGCCCCGTGTAGATGAGTGAATGCGAATTAAATGGAAGAGAAGAGTGGGGTGCCAGTTCAGGTGTTGTCCTTTTCACTTGACCGAAGTTAAACATTACGAGGTCTATCTCTAACAGTTTTCATGTTGCTTTTGAGTGCAACATTAAAAACATTCACTCAGACCTCCTCAAAATCATGTCCTTCTAGAATCTCATTCCTATCTTTTAGAATCTTCAATCTTACATTGTAGCGATACAGTTGCGCGGGAAAAACTGAGTGAGAACACGTCCATTCGAAGTAGAGAGAGGGGGGAGTCAAAAGGACAGCCCTGGTTCTGTTGAACTTATTACTTTAAAAAAGTGAGAACACTTCAGCTCGTACTTCCCAAGAATCCTATTTGCTGTTCCAAGCAACTTCTCCTCACTCCGAATAGAAGACTTGGTAAGCATGTGTTTTCTATTCTTTTCCAATTCGGAACCATTTCCCCTCCTCGTGAAAAACAGAATAAAAGAATTTCAATTCTTTTTCTGTCTCAGGTCAATTCCTAACTCGACTTTCCAAATGACTAGTTCCTTTCCGAATCCTTTCCTTTTTTTGTGAAGGTCAAACGATCCAACTAATTCTCGTCGCTGAAAAGCGCAGAAGAATCGTAAATGATTTATCAAAACTTTCTCAACCGATTCCTCTCGTTCTGTTCATTCACATTTGCTCTCTAATCCTCTCTATCTTTTTCTCTTCAAATATGTTACTCTAGAACAGGGGAACCTATAGCACGCGTGCCACATGTAGCACTCGGTACAATTCTCAGTGGCACTCTGCACTTCTCTACAAATTTGTCAATATTTGAGTAGATGGAAGTTGAGATAAATTTGTAACGGACCTTAATTGACAAACATCTTCAGAATCATGGACATTTACGGAATTTCGAAATAATTTGAAAGGTAACTTAAGTTAAATTTTTTTTTACATCTTTTTTATTTTGTAAATTATGAACATGATTGTTGAAGGGATTTTTTTTTTTTTTTTTTAACATTTATAAACCCCGTGCACCACCGAACGTATAACACGGGGGTAAACAACACAGACAGAAGAAAGGATTACAACACAAACATCCATGCCTTCTCCGGGATTCGAACCCAGTCCCTGCGGCACCGCAGTCAGCTTCACGATTTAATTGTTTGAAGAGAGAAAGTTGCATGTATTCTGCTTTCCACTTTTGACTCTACATATACAAGTAAAATAATTTTTCCTCAAATTAAAAAGATTTCCGAGACCGGAAAAAAAATTGTTTAACAACTGAATGCTCAGAATAGTGTTAAATTGAAAATCACACATTATACCTCTGATTTTGTGATGCGGTCGCGGTGGCTGAGTGGTCTAGGCATCGGATCATGGCTAGCGTGTCATGAGTTCGATCCTAGTACCACTAAAAGATCCGCCGTGTAGGGGAGCGATGCACGTTAAATCTGTCGAGAGCTCAAATGTCCTCCCGTTGGTGTGGTGTGGTAGTTAGGAGAGGGGTGCCAGCTCAGGTGTCGTCCGCGTCACTTGACCATGGTTCAAAATTACGCGGACCGTTGCCAAAAGCCCTCGTGTTGCTAATCAGTGCGACGTTAATAATCTCCCACTCACTCACTGATTTTGTGATATAAAAATACAGAAGTGCTAGCATGACATTCGTATTAAAATTTTTATTTATCAGTTTAACTATAATGAAGGAAAATCCTGATATTTAATTTTGTCAATTTCTTAGTTTAATAAATATGTTTAAATGTACTTAAGGGAGTCCAGCACGTCCATAGGAGCCGATGTTAAATTGCGTAAGTTTATGTACCTTTTATCAGAAACTATTTCTCATGGATAAAATTTTTACAGTTGGTTATGTGTACTATTAATAACACTTTAACGAAGGGCTTTGCCTCTCTTAAAAATTAAATTAATTATGAATTTTTTAAAAATGGTTCAAATTTTTTCCCTAAAATTTATTTTAAAATTCATCTAAGAAAGTGTGTGTGCTAGATATATCTATTTACCTCCATTAAAATGTGTACACATGTTAAAAGTATGCTCACTGAAAATTTGAGGATTATATGATAAGTAGTTTTTGAGAAAAAGGTATTAGTTTTTGAGGGGGTTCGAATACGGGTCCCCCCCCCATAGCCCTTGACTTTTTCGATTGATTATAATCATGTATATAGTACGTAAAATGTAAGTAAGTATTTGTTATTAATAACTAATTTTATTAATCAATGCTAATTATTTATTCAACAATTAATTTTTCCTGTTTTTTGCCCCGATAATGGACAAAACCAAAAGAATATGCTGGGCGGCGTATTAGAGCATAATACGAGAATGGGGAACTTTCGACCCTGGACCTCCCCCTCCCCTTGAAAAGTTCCTGTATGCGCCGCTGAGTCCCCCTCTTATTTATTGCCAATTTAGCGATTTAAATTTATTATTGTAGCTATTGCAATCGAGTTCGCGAGTTCTATACGGAGAAAAGCGGTATTGGGGTTTTTTTTCCGTTGCCCCCATGATTCAGATTATGCCAACACTTTATCAAAACCAGAGTTTTTCTTTTCTGAAAAATGGATTATGTACTTCGGAAAATATTTAAAAATTATAATAAAAAAATCTACTCCAGAGTTTTATTTTATATACAAGTAGGTCGCAAAGAATTAGGTATCAAGACAGAAAAGATAACATTTATTTCGTTTCCACACCGAAACAGAACATAATGAAGTCAATAATGTCTTTCAATTACCCCTCATTATCTTAATTAGTACTAACTGCCAGTTCCGATAAGTATAGTGTTGGGATTAATTTAATTATTGGGGTAATTACTAATCGAATAACTTTCTTCTTACAAATAAGTCTTGAGCTCTGGGTCTAAACCATAAAAATTTATTTAAAAAAAAATCAGAATTTGTTTGTGTGTTTAATTTTAGTGTACAATAAAATATGCTGTATCCGAACACGTTCGGAGTACTTTTTAACAAAATAACATACTAAAACATTATAAATGCTCTTTTAGGAGTCAATACCCATAAATATTACTATTTAACTATCAAAGTTTAAAATAAATTACCTGAATTTTACAAAAATCACAATTATAAGTGAAATTTTAGCAGTATTTTTGAAACACTTCAAAGCAGTTAGAGAAAAAAGTAATAAACATATATTAGTAAAAGTATTACTAAAACAAATTAGATGCATTTATCTAGAAAATGTACTAAAATTAAAAAATTTTATTAAAATTTGAACATTTTAGAGCTGATTGAGTAAACATTATAAGAAATGTTACATTTTTTATGAGACTACTATTTAAATAACAAACCTTAACTCAATAAGTATTCATACAATGAGAAATATTTTAGTACATTCTTTAGAATAACATAAATATCAGGTTCAAAAAGTTTTATAGAAATACAATCGTAATATTTTGAGTTATCAGACTCGCCATGATAGATTTTGAGCAATTTAAATGCCCACTTCTGGTAGATCAAAAACCCACTTTCGGTTTTTCTAACTTTATAAAATTGATTGTAACTTGACCTCTAGGTAGTGAAGAAACAAAACAAAGTATGTTTCGTAAAGACAAAAGATAGCTCTATTCAATAAAATAAAAAACAAAAATATCTGTCTTGACTGAATTTGGTCATTTTCAACGTGTTCGGATACCTTAACGTGAAAACACTTAAGACGAAACATCGCTCAACACAAAATAATACAACGGTTCCGACAAACTACTTTGTATTTTCATGCATTTTTTGACACGAAACGAAAATCGCTTAATACGAAAAGATTTTCCTTCTGGGAATGAACAAAATACGGAAAACACCAGTTACGCGGGCGAGATCTAAGATGGGTGTGAAATGAAAGAGATGTAGTTTCACATGTATCGTAGAAAGGAAGCTAACTTGGCCTTGAAATATCCTGTGTGTGACAATTTTACTTATCTAAGCTACTTTCTATCTCCACCTCTGCAAACGCCTCGCAAAAACATCTAATCTCTTATCTTTTGGCTTTGGAATTTGGCCACGAGTACAACGCAGTGTGAGTAAGAATCAGTGAGTTTGTTTCGCGTTTTTTATTACTATTTTTGAAGAGCTTTTTTGCGCGCGCACTGGCAAAGATCTTAGGGAAAAGCAAATTACTATTTCGCTTAAAATAAAGATGGAGCTTCTTAAGGCTGTTGATCAAAAACGGAAATTTGTATATATTTTGGAATTGCTAATTTTTGTTTTTTATTCCATTTAAGTTCTTGTGAATGTTTTTATTTCTTTGATTTTTATTTATTACATGCATATATATACATATCTATGTAAATAAATTTACTCTGATATAAATGTAATTTTGTTAAATAGATATATTTTTTGCAGTATCTTTTGACGCGAAAAACATTTCAGTTCCTTCAGTTTTGTTTCAAACGATTTTCAATGTATTATGAATATAAAAAAAACTGTTTTGCAGAAAAAGCAGTGGTGTTAGAGGAATAATATGAATGAAATATATTTTACCTCAGGGTATTCTCCCTCAAAATTGGGGGGGGGCGAGCAAAATCGTACTGTCACCTGCATTGTGCTCAAAGCTAAGGCTAATGACAGGCGTAAGAATCCAACCCCTAACCTCGATGAATTTCGTGGACCTCGATCTGATGTTATTGTCGATCAGTTGGCATAAGCAACAACAACAGCATCAAAAAATATGTTTTAACAAATGTGCTTAAACCTTTTTTATTGTTAGAATTTTAAAAAAATGTTTCAGTAAAAATTACAAATAAATTTTATGTGCCATTTAGTTTATACTGATTGAGTGGTAATAAAAAAATTAATAATAGCAATTATTATCGTAATTTTAGAATTATTTTTCTTGTTATATATTTCAAACAAAAACATAATTTTTTCCCCTTGTAATTACGAATGCACTAGCTTTTCGTCATCTGTAGGACAAAAAAGTAGACCTCCTCAAACCATTGACCCGTTGTTAGTGGATCTGTGCTGAAAAAATGAGCCATGTTACCGAATTTAAAGTCTGTAATTCTAATACACCAAAATGGGATTTTTTTTAAAAATCTAATACGTAACACTTGTGACGGATCTATACGCGGCTCTACTAATCCTTTCAGGACCCTTTTAGAAAAATATTTACTTCAACCAACTTTCGCCGAGTAAGGAAGCGTGATTATGCAAATTAAGTATATTATATAAATTCTGTATTCGCGAGTTTGAAGAGTTGGCAAGGAGCTGGCGAGTTAGTTGGTTTGTTGAAGAGTGAAGGATCGTGGAATTACCGAAGGATAGTTTACCGAGGGTGGATCAATTGACGGTGGTTAAATCCAGATAAGAGGATCCCCTTTAAGGTTCAAGTGTAGGACTCAACTTCATAAAAGTACAGGTATCGTGATCCTTATTTAAACAGAAGTTAGCTTATTAGTGTGCGACGTAGTTTATATTGAGCGTGTTTAAGCTATCGTGGAATCAGTTGAGGGTCCGTATTATTATTATCCCCAGGCTATTGAGTTTCACCTCCGTGCTATACTAGCTTATCTGTTATCTTAATTAGATTGTTATTGTGTCTGCTTGATATTTTGGTAACAATAAAATAATTAGAGTCTATTGATTATTCAGTTTCTCCCACACACCTAGTCGGGTCTGCGGGTAGACAAGGGGTTTCAGAGGGAAGCAGGAACCGACAGGCATTACACACTTCTTAGGAGTCGATTTCCATAAAATCCATTTTTAACAGACTCCTACTCGGAAAAAAAAAGCATACTTATACTAAATTTCAAGAATGTAGTTCCAACAGTTGAAAAAAGGAAATTATTGTTATCTATAACAGCCTCGCAACCTCTTTTGTAAGTTAATTTCTGCAAAACCCGTTTTTAGCGGATCTCGACAGAACAAAAATTAATTGTTAAATTTCAAGTCTGTAGAGCTAGTAGTTCAAAAACGGACAATTTTTAACTATACTCCCCCCCCCCCCGTAATTCCTCATATGAATCCATAATATTCTAAGTGAATCTCTACTCTACAAAAGAAACATGCTTGTCAAATTTCAGGTGTGTAAATCTAATACCTCAAAAACAGGTATTTTCTTATCTAAAAGCCCCCATAACCTCCGCTACCAATCAACAAGAGAAACATGCTTCCAGAATTTCAAATCTGTAAGCCTAAAAGTTCAAAAGCGGAAATTTTTATGTATAATGCTCCCTTAATCCCTCTCAACACCTCTTGAGAGTTAATTTCTACTAAATCTGCTTGCTATTAGAGGATATGTATCCAAAAGAAATACGCTTATAGAATTTCAGGTTTGAAAGTGTAATAGTTCAATTTCAGGATTTTTTTTTATCTACGCGCTCCCTTAACCTTTTCTTTGGCAGTCGATTTCAGTAAAACCTGTTCTTAGTAGATCTCTGCTCAAGAAATAAGCCATGCTTTCCGAATGTCAAGTATGGAGGCCCAATACACTAAAAAGGAGATTTTTTTTCTCGAAAATTTTTTGCAATCTCCTTGGAAGTTGATTTCCATAAAACTCGTTCTTAGTGGATCTCTACTCAACAAAAGAAACATGCTACCCAAATTTCAAGTTTGTAGATAAAATGCTTCAAAAACAGAATTATGCTTATCTCTTCTCTCTCTCTACAAAAAAATTTACATTTTTTTCAAATATACGGCCGCGTTGTCTTTCACAATATAGAGATAAATCTGCTCACAGTATTTCAATTTAATATTCTAATGTTGAAAAATCGTACAAGAACCATAAAAATTGGTAACAATTTATTATTATTATTTTTGGAAACACTATTTTTATTAATTAATAAACAATTCACTCGTAATATTTTACAATTTTTTTTATCACATTGGGAGAATGAATATTATTGCAGGTGCCTTTTTCGGCTTTCGCCTTTGTGTGAAACATAAAATAACATTTCATGTAAGGAGACTTAGAATTCGACTGTCTCAGAAGCAGATGTTCAAACTGTTCGATGCTTAGCATAATGTAAAATCTAGAATCATGGCTTAGAAGAATAACGTGTGTGTGTGTGTGTGTGTTGCAATACTAGATAAACAGATACTCTTCTTAATGAAATAAGGTGATTGTGCATTGATGTCAAAAGGTTTATTGCTTGAAATATCCGGTTTACAGTTTTAAAACTTAATTTCCAAAATAGTTTTTGAAACATAGTGAATTTTTTAAAATATGTTTTTGAATGATGTAACACGGCCACAAACACAATATACATTAACGATGATTATTGACGAATTTTTTGTTGAAGACTTTGTTTTTGTTGATATATATACGAATTATTATTATTTTTTAACCAGAATTCAGCCTTTACAAATTTTTGTGTAAGTTATTTCTTTTTCGTATTTCCGTATCAGGGACGTACACAGACTTTCCTTAAGGGGGAGGGTTTACAGCAGGGGCGGGAAAACTTTTCCAGGGTCAAGGTCTTACGGTCCACCCAGTGGCGTAGATGTGGTGACCTACGGAAAAGTTTTACAATATTTCCTATAACTTAAAATTAATACGGAATATGTATTTACCTACATAATTACAATAAAATAAACTTACACTTTTAAGATCGCGTTTAAAGCAAAATGCAAGATACAAACTTAATAATAATAGCCACAAATATAATAGTATCAACTGATGCATTTGTTAAAAAACAATCGAAAATACATTAAAAAATAAATCCTTTTCATCTTAAGCTAGTGCTCATAGTTATAATCAAGAAAAAGACTCAGTCTGCATACTGTCCGAACATGAAATTTTGAATATTTTGGCATTATATTTTCTATCTGCCAATCTTCAGACGATCCCCCCCCCCCCAAAAAAAATATCTTAGCGGTTCACCGGTCGATTTAATGCCCACAAATGGTTTATTGTCTTAAAACACGTAGACGTAAGTGGCGAACATTAATCTCTATGGTAAAAATTAGAAATCTGTTAATCTATGGGGGGAGGGTGGACCCCAACCCCCTACTTGTGTACCCACTGACCGAGATAGGCTCAACTGTATTTAAAATATATTTTAAAACAATTAAAATACAGTGGAAAAAACCAGGTGCAATAAACTCCAATAATGAGAAAATAGAATCCACTTCGGTGGAAAAAAAATTCAATATTAAAAATGCTTTTGTATAGTACGAATGATTTCCAAATATTAAAAAAATTGCTCTTTTTCATCGAAAATCATTGTGAAACGAAATGTATTATCATTGATTATAAATATTAAAATTTAGATTTGCTTTCATATGAAGAACGTTAAATTTTATAAAGAAACTAATATCTGAATTTTTTTTATAATACAAGTTCAAAAATCAAAAGTTAAGCCATCTTTCGTTCTGCCACATATTTATACTAATTTTTGTTAGTACAGGTCAACAGCTGAAGTGCCTGTTCATACTAGAGATTAGAATCGTTTTAAATCCTACTAGAAATCATTCCTTTCTTTAGAAAAACATTATATGAGAAATTCTATTTTTTTAAAAAAAATTTTAACTGTTTTAGGAAGATTCTACTTGCAATCTTGAATTAATTCGTGAGCAATGGTTGTTCTATGAAATCTTCAATATTTTTCAAATTCAATTTGTATTATTCCAATTAGTTTATTGTAATAAAAGCATGAGAATTTTTTTTTATTTAACAAAAGAGAGTGAATAAAAACATTATAAAATATTCTAGTTCATTATAGAATATTTCAGGTTTTGGATCTATCTCTTTACTTTAAAAAAATAACCAAACGATTTTCTTTCTATTTTATCCTTCTGTTTTTCAGAGTATTTTAATAATAGCAAATAGATGCAAAAATGCGAAGAAATATATATTATAAGAATATTTTGGTTGAACCATTGAGCTTCCATACCATTTATCCAAATAATTCTTTTAAAAATAAAGGTAACAGTCGTTTGGTGATAAATTGTTATAGACATTTATTCTTTAGTAAAGTAATATTTAATAAAGTAAAAATAATAATAAATAAACGCAAAGAACTCTCAAAAATGACAGTTCGTGACTATTCCATATTACAGCACGGTGTTTCTGTTCTCTACGTGCCGAAATGATAAGAAATAATTAATAGACATTAAGACAAAAAAAAAGGAAAAAAAAAGGCTGGAATGCAATGAGTTTAATTTATGATGCATGTCATCTCTTGTTTTCCGCTGAAGTCACAGTTAACATCAACCTCGTACTTGTAGAGGAAAATTCCATGCATAATTTTAAATTTAATAAACGAGTAATTGTGTGCTTAAATTGATTCTTCGGCAACAGGTGATTGTGATGTTGTACATATATTTCTTCCACTCTTAGTATCAATATTTATAAATTCAGAAATACATATTCAGAAATTTTGAAATGAGTAAAGGGGAAAACAACTTATAACAGACGAATTAAAATATCTCGAAAAATTAAGTATAGATAATAATAAATTGTAAAAATAAAACTCAGTTAAAAATAAAATTATAAATACGTCGTAAAAACATGTGTTGTTTTAGCGACTCTCGTTTTATTTATATTAAAAGGAAATTTAAATTATATCTACTGTAAAATTCATATGTTAAAATTAGAAGGAATTTTAATTATAGGAATATCACAGTTGTATTATCTGGCTCCAACAGTTAGTTATTTAAAACGAAAAACAATGCAATAAACAATTCTACGAATTCCATAGCTACGATGGGCTTTGCGAGGTTAATAATAAAAATAATTAAAAAAGTAAATTGAAAAAAAAGGAATGATTAGAATAAAGTTTTTTGTACGAGAGTAAAATTTCAAGTATTTTAATTTCGAAATACAGTTAAAGTGATTAATTAATTAGTCTTATACAAAATTACATTTAATTATTTTTAAAAGGATATATAAAAAATTATATTCAGTGGACCCCAAAAGTGTTCGTACACTTGCAATTTCCTATAAAATTTTAGGTTTGAAACTAATAAAAATTAATATATTGTAATTGTAGTTTTTTTTTATGATATCTGCGACTTATTCTTAATAGAATGACATGATTATATTTTTTAAAAATGAAATTACTATTATTTTAAAAAATTAATAATGAAAAAGCTATTGAAAAATTACGCCACAAAAGTCTTCGTACACCTAACAAAAATCTCAATTTAGCTTTAAATATTGTATTTCTTTCTTACTTTAATACTTAGTAGGATATCTTTTAATGTTCACAATAACTTTTAAATGTTTTGGTGTAGATTTAATAAGTTTTTTTGTAATTTCTGCATCGGTTTTCCTCCATGCTTCTGTTATTATTGTTTTTACTTCCCATTATGTGTTTATATGTCATGTTTTCTTTTTTTTTAAAAATCAAATTCTCACCAAATATGTTCTATTGGGCTAAATAAACTGATTGAGGAGGTTTTTTCAGAATTTTGGATAGTTATAGAGACACCAGCGGCGTACATTGAGAGCAGAGTGCTTGGCGTCATTATCCTGTTCCAAAATGAAGTAGTCCCCTATATCCAAATTTTCGCCGGATAACTTAAGATTTCACTTTAAAATATTTAAATAGTTTAAATAATTTTAATTTCACAATACCATCAAAAAATACCAAATTACCTAATTTTGAGGCCGATTTACACCTCCACACAAGAACTTCTCCATCCCCATGCTGAAGCATGGAGGTGGAGAAGTTCTTGTTCCACATAAATTCATGGGATTAAATTCCTCATTTTTTCATTTACAAACTATTATATGCCCATCAGAACCAAAAATGTTTAATTTTCTGTCATCCCAATCAATTTGCTGTCAATTTTGAATTTTCTGAAACTTAATCCCAATAATCAAATTGGAATAATGAATCATGGAAAAGGAAGTGTTCTTGCGTGGAGGAGTAAATCGGCCTCAAATTAATGTAATTTCGTATTTTTTGATGGTATTGTGAATCATCAGTTCTATTTAAATACGTATTTTAAAGTGAAATCTTAAGTTATCCGGCGAAAATTTGGATATAGGAGACTACTTCATTTTGGAACAGGATAATGACGCCAAGCACTCTGCTCTCAATGTACGCCGCTGGTGTCTCTATAACTATCCAAAATTCTGAAAAAAACTCCTCAATCAGTTTATTTAGCCCAATAGAACATATTTGGTGAGAATTTGATTTAAAAAAAAAAGAAAACATGACATATAAACACATAATGGGAAGTAAAAACAATAATAACAGAAGCATGGAGGAAAACCGATGCAGAAATTACAAAAAACTTATTAAATCTATACCAAAACATTTAAAAGTTATTGTAGACACTAAAAGATATCCTACTAAGTACTAAAGTAAGAAAGAAATACAATATTTAAAGCTAAATTGAGATTTTTGTTAGGTGTACAAAGACTTTAGTGGCGTAATTTTTCAACAGCTTTTTGATTATTAATTTTTAAAAATAATAGTAATATCATTTTTAAAAAAATAGTCATATCATTCTATTAAGAATAAGTTGCAGATATCATAAAAAAATTCCAATTCCAATATATTAATTTTTATTAGTCGAAAACATAAAATTTTATAGGAAATTACAAGTGTACGAACACTTTTGGGGTCCACTGTATATCCTTGAAAATATTAATTTTAAAAGGAAAAATGTCGCATAAAGAACAAATATATGCATTTTAACATGTAACTGAATAGTGTATTATGCAAAATTCGAAGACTTTTAAAAATAAATAAATAAATTATAACGCTGGTAAATTACATGATCATCGTATCAGACATCGCATTATACATTAAGGAAAATAGAATTTAGATTCAAATTACAATGAAGAAATGAACATAAGAGATATCCATGGAAATATTTTTACATTCAAATGTTTTTATTTTATTTAAAAAAAAGGGTAATAATTTAAGGCAAATTCTTAAATGAGAAATGATTAAACTTTTTAAACTTTACATTACCCAGATAATGGCAATGTATATCGATTTAGCTTTTTAATGCTGTATATAAATACAGTCGGCTCTCGATAATTCGAAGTTGGAGGGACCAATGAAAAACTTCGAATTATCAAGAGATTAGGAAAAAATTCTTTCTTAACAACTCGAAGAGGATCCTTTCACGCCCAATCCAGATCTCTTCCATTCCTCATTGAAAATAAAATCCTTCCGCTCTCGGTTCCCTCTAACACTCTCCCTAACTCCATTGGTTCTTCAAGATAGGATCCAGTCCGGCTCATCCCCCTGAAATTAGATTTACGCGGGCCTCAGCGCGCAGCGCTTTTACCCAAGTTGGGCGAAACAGAGAGAGAGACAAACCATGAAGGAAATGTAACAAATCAAGTGGCCCCCGGGGTGGAGGGCGAAGGAAGTGGCTCCCAAGCGGAGGTGACCCGCAGAGCGGACGAACTGGGGAAAAATATGGAGGAAGCGCAAGGAAGGAAAAACGGGGGATTGCGACAGCAATCGAAGAATAGGAGCGGCCTAAGTGACTGTTCCCCTCTCACCACCTGTCAGGATGCAGCGGGAAGCTAGTGGGAGAAGTTACAAGTGTATGAATGAGTTGCTCATCCCCTATTTGGTGCCACATGCTATAAGTCCCACAGATGAGCCATAAATCGTCATGTCACTCCGACGCAAAATACACAATCCTTCACATCTCTTCTTCACAACAGCAAACCACATACACACGTGTGTAACAAGGCCACTAGTTAAATGAAAGATGTGGACGCGGCTGACAACAGTGACCGGTCTATTTTTCACTTAAAGAAGGGGGGGGGGATGTGTTTTTGCCTGAGGAACAGGGAAACACAAAGAAAGGATGACAGACAGATGGTCATCAAAGGGGCTATGTTACAGGGAAGACACGCAGAGAAAACACAAAACATGTAAGCTTCAACCTGTTTGCTACAAGATAGTGAGTATTCAAATTGTAGGGAGTTATATGAGATAACTTCGAATTATCGCGTGTTATAGTCTGGCCTGCCATTGATTTTACTTCGAAATATTGAGTGTACCAAAACGTATTGCTTTAGTTCGTAATATCAAGAGTTTTTCTAGGGGCTGAGCATATACTTCGAATTAACAAGAGGTTCGTATTATCGAAGGTTTGAATTAGAGAGAGTCGACTGTACCATAATCATGGACTAAATAATTAATAATAAAAAAATAATTCGAGATATTTCAATCGTAAAAAACAGAAACCTATATTAACTTTAAAAAAAGTTTCTTGACGTACCAGACATGATGATATGAAAAGGCAAGGATTATCACATAAATGCAAGTTGGGAAGAAATGATAAAGAAATCCTTGGATACTGTCCAATAGCTAACGAACAATTGAATGTAAAAGTATAGAAACACTGAACAAAGAAAAATAAGTAATAGTGCAAATATTTTTCCATCGTCTTAAAAGAAATCGAATAAAATGGGAATTTTTTTTCCTCTCCAGACATTTAGTATCCTTTGGTTGTTTTACGCCATACTGAAGCGTGAAAGTCGAATTAGAATTATGAATTAAAAACCACGTGGGTTCTAATATCTTTTCTACAAATCCTAAAGATAAACATGTACTGGAGTTTATTCTAATCAAGAGCAATAACTCACCCATTTCGCTAAGTATTTCACGACACTTAAAGGATATGATTCCTTTTTAGGTCAATGCTTCTCAAACTTTCAATATTTGCGACCCAATATTCAATCATAACTTTCAATATTCATCCCCCCCCCATCCATACAATAACAATATATTGAATTCAATTATACTATACTTTGAAGGTAAGGTTACAATGCGATTTTAACCTCTTACGTGCCACCAGCGTATATAAACGTCTCGCTCAGCCATTAAGTGTCCCAGACGTATATATACGTCTTTCCGAATTGCACTTTTCTGTGCACTGCTATCCGTAAAATTATTTCGAAGGCTTTGGAATACAATGAAACGACCTAGGCAGTGTTTGCAAAGGATTTACTTATTTCAGAGGATTTGCTTTTATTTATTCTTTTTCTCCCCTCCCCTCCCCCAATGCATCACATACGCGCACCTACGCGGAAAACGGTGGCACTGGGGAGGGAATCTGTCCCTGACGCATATGTTTGTCCTTCCGAATTGCACTTTTCTGTGCACTGCTATCCATAGAATTATTCCGAAGGCTTTGGAATGCAATGAAAGGACCTTGGCAGTGTCTGTGAAGGATTTACTTATATTTCAGAGAATTTGCTTTTATTTATTCTCCCCCCCCCAATACATCACATACGCGCGGCTACGCAGAAAACGGTGGCACTGGGGAACGAAACGCATAGCTTTTAATCACCAGTTAAGGCAGTACTTCTCAAACTTTCAATACTGGCGACCCAATTTTCAATCATAATTCTTATCGCCCCCCCCCTTATACAATAATAATGTATTGAATGCAATAATAATGCACTTTGACGCTAAAGCTACAATACCATCGTTATTATAAACCGTACAAATTAACAAGATACGTATTAAATTATGTGTATATGTTATTTTAAAGTAATATATATTTTAAGTAAATGACTTTTAAGTAATAGGATAATTATTATGTTCATTTTTTTCTCTAATTTTTAAAATGGAACAGATTGTAAAATGATCTAAAATTAAAGATTTTTTTCCTATTTCTAAAATTACAAATGTGTCATTACAAATGCCATTCCCATCCAGAAAAACACCAGGAAAGCATTTCTCTCTCCTCAAGAATTTTAAAGCAAGTCCCTTCCACTGTTCGTGCAAAATACTTTCGTCAAGTATTATTTGACGTAGATGTGAGATTATCTTGAATTGGATTGAGAATATTTGAATCGGCAGTTTCCAAATACAATCAAGATCCACTTTTTGCGTCTCTAAGTCGGGAAGTTAGGTTGGTACTGCTGTCCGAGAATATTCCGATCCCCCGGCATTATCTGGCAAAAATACAGGAATTTCTATATTTCGATTTCAGACTCGATTAAACCATCTCAAATTACACCAGGAATACACTTTTCCCGCGCCAAGACTTGAAGGGTGAGCTCCTGCCCCGGTTTGCTTAAGAGACGGTCATCCTGAATTATCCGGCAAAGTTACTGTTATTTCTCAGATTGAATATCAGATTCGGATCATCCGTTTTGAAATACATCAGGTACCAAGTTTTCACGATCCAATGCTTTTAAGGCAAAACCCTACTACGGTGTATCTAAAATACGGTCGACTGGCATTATCCGGCAAAGTTATCGAAACTCCTAAAATTCAATTTCAGATTCTCATTTCTCTCTCCGAAATGCACATGGAGGTGACTTTTGATGCTCCAGCGCGAGCAAGTTCAGTTGCAAGAGAGAATGAAAATCCGGAGGCGAGACTCGAATCATATGCCTCTTCTCCTATATCCGGCAAGTTAAGTGAAGTTTCTGAAATATGATTTGAAATTATAGTTTCCTGCCCCTAGATACAACTGGAGATTACTTTTGTGTCCCTGAGCCGGCAAGTTCAGACCCTAGAAGGGCATTAGGTTCGTTCGGCATTATCTGGCAAAGTTACAGGAATTTCTAAAATTCGATTTCAAACTCTCGTTCACCATCCCGAATTACAACAGAAACGCACTTTTCCCGCACCAAGACTCGCATTAAGGGTAAGCTCCTGCCACGGTTTGCGTAATAAATGGTCGTCCTGAATTACCCGGCAAAAGTTACAGTTATTTCTCAGATTGGATATCAGATTCGGATTATCCATTTTGAAGTACGCCAGGGTCCATGTTTTCACGATTCAAGGCTTTTAATGTAAGCCCTGTTATGTTGTGTCTAAAATACGGTCAGCCGGCTTTATCCGGCAAAGTTACGGTTATTTTTGGAAACTGACTCAAAAATCGGATTCCACACCCACACATCGCAAAATCTGGCAATGTGTTTTCCGGATTCTTCACATTTCCGGCAATAAGAAAAATTTTGGCGTCCTTGTTTGAAATAAAAACTATCCAATGTTTTAAGTTGGACGAAATGACACACAGTATGCAAAATTATTTTATGATCGGTTGAATAGTTTTGGAGTCCATCGCGGACAAACACTTTGACACGTAATTTTTTATATATAAAGGTATGTGTTCGTGTGTGTATCACATTTTTCATTACGTCAAAATGTATTTTGTTTGTTCGCTTTCAGTTTTTTATAATTTGTTTGAAAAATAAATTTTTGTTTTCGACTTTTTAATATGCTTGCTCCCTCCTTGTAGAGTTAACACGTTCCCCTGGTGGGGGGGGGGGCTCTCCCACAGTTTGAGAAACACTGCTGTAGACCATGGTTATTATCTGACGACACACGATAATGTTAATCAATGGATTAAAAGGGGAGGGGAAGCACAGCTGAAAGCCCCATTCTGAAGTTGATATTCTTCTCAAAATTAACCGTCCCCTAAAGGTTAAATGATTTGCAACAAGGGTTCTCCGTTTATGGAAGCTGCTTCCCGTATTTCAGGGTGCGGCAGCTTCAGCTGACGTTTGGAAAATTGTGGTTACAAGTTCATCATAAAGGAGATATTTTCCTCAAAACTCAATTATTTAATGTTTTTCACAAAAATATGGAATTTATTTTTCATTAAACAGTAGACTTTGGGGGAAAAAATGCAATTCTTGATTTGTAAATTGTGATTGAAGTTAAAATTGTGCTAGAAGTTGCATACATAATTATTTAAAGAACAGTTCATGCTTTTCTATTCGTTTATTTTTAAAATTAGATATGAAAAAAAAATGGCTATATATTTCTTAATTTGTGGGGTTTAGTGTGAAAATAAAAAAAAATCATTTAAATATTAAGGATTCAAAGATGTATCCATGTTATTTAATTGCTCCAATTATTTTGAATTTGAAAATTCAATTTTATAATATAATTTTTCCGTTCAGTACTAGATGCAAAATTATGGTTGTAGTCATGTTTTGTTAAATTCCTGTTGAAAAATTTAAGAATGTATCAAACCTATTAATTTTATTTATTTAAAATACGGAATATAAAGAAACCAATACCGCAGTTCAATAAAATAATTAAAAGATTTTATTTTAAACAAGATTCAATAAATTTGCACGCAATATCAAGTATAGCCGCCCATCCGGTATAGTGGTCAGTGAAGCTGACTGCGGTGCCGCAGGGACTGGGTTCGAATCCCGGAGAAGGCATGGATGTTTGTGTTGTAATCCTTTCTTCTGTCTGTGTTGTTTACCCCCGTGTTATACGTTGCGTGGTGCACGGGGTTTATAAATGTTAAAAAAAAAAAATATCAAGTATACAAAAATATCCATCTAACATTTTATTAAATCGTCTGCAACAAGTGACATAGTGACCTTGGATTCTACTAATCTTTGTAGGTTGTGGAACTATTCCAAACGATTCCTTGAAGAGCTTTATCTAACATGCTGACGTCACAGGTAATGGAATTCTATTATTCTATTCTGTAAGAAGTAATATCAATGATCTTTGCTCAGTCCGGTTTCGAGATTAACACTCTGTAGGTAATGGCTTAGAAATTTCAAAGAAATTTTTTTTTCCCAATTTATTTCATTGTTTATTTTGCCGTTATTTCTCACGAGAATTAAAATAGTTATCTTAAATTGTTGTAGTATATTTTGTTCCGTCCAAGCGATTTTGAATAGTTGATTCTTAGTCACAAGTGTTATAAATTACGTTAGAAAATTAATAAATAATAAATAAAAACACAGCTGAGAGAAAAGAACTGAACTGAATTAGGACTGATAAAATAAATAGTAAGAGACCCATGTTTTATGGGATATTGTCGCTCAATATCCCACAAAAATAATAACTGTAACCCATGTTTTAATTTATTGACGTATGTGATACATTTTTTTTTCTTTTACAAAAGAAAAAGAAAGTTTTATGTGAATTAAAAACTCATTGAATTATTTAACCAAACTTATAATAATTTTTTATAGTGAATGTTAGAAGAATGTTTCAATGTTAAAGTCTAAAAAATTATCCGACATTAAATTTATGTCACGAATTTTCAACTTTTTACATTTCATTGAGCTCACAGTTTTTTTAGTATGCTTTTTGAAAAAAAGCTAAGCAATTAAAAGTAAATAACTTAAGTAACATAATTTTTTTTAATTAGAAAATAATTCTTGAAGAGTATTTCAAAATTTATTCAATAAAAATTTTTACCTGAAACTTTTTAATGTTCAAAATTACGAGACCCACCATCAATAACCTTTGTGTCGCTTCCAGTTTGTACATGTTACCTTTAATTTTGTCTATCAAAAATTTTAGAACAGAAAGTGGCTAATCTGAAATTCTAACTGGGTTCCAAATTATATGCAATTATATAGGGATTATTTAACATATATATATATATATTGTGTGTGTGTGCTATTCTAACTATAGACAGGCATTTCTTATGGTAAACATCCTCATTCAACGAAACAAAATGAACGTTTTGAACAGTTGAATAAATTAGCGCACACTCTAGAAATAATAAAAAAAATTTTATCTCGCTAGTCACTGTAGATATCCTTTATATTTAATCGCAAGAAATATTTTTGTCTTTTCTTTTTGAAGTGTGAATTGGTGTTGTGTATCAAGATCTAGTACTTCCTAAAAATGATTTTATTATTTTTTAAAGCAAAAACAAAAGATTCAAACCTAATTTACAAATCTAGAAAAAGATAGGTTAAAGTGAACTATCGCGTGTAAGCCGATTTTTGTTTATGGTAAGCAGCTGAATCATCCTTTTTTAAGTAAAAAGGTTGCCAAAATTGCCAACTTGCTTCTTTATTCTTTTATTCTAAAGCTTAATAATCCTTAATTTCTGCTTAAAAATTAATTATATTAAGTGCGTGTGTGACTCTCTACTTATGCTCATATAAAAAATTTGCTCGTCACAGTTAACATGACTCAATCCAAGGTCATATGAAGAAGTCGACTTTAAAAATGACACACACACACACCTCATTTTCTACACCAACATTTCGCCAACACAAAATCAAGTTATTTTAAGCGTCTGTCTCCATGAGAAGCTTTAAATAAAAATCTTTAGATTTACTAGGACCAAATCTGTATTAAATTGGCTACGATTCCATTAATTAATTAATTAAACTATCACGGCTGCAGTATTTAATCAATTTTCCAAAAAAATTCACACATATGCTGCCATTTATACCATTAGTAACGTTCTTTAGAGTGTTGCCATTTATAGAATTTAGATTCTTTTTTTCCAACAGATATTAAATTCTTGATTAGACGGGAAATTGTAAATTAAAATTATCGTTTGATCTTAAATATTGTTCTTTTTACATTCTAAAATTTCGTTTCGAATTTTAAATTCAACTTAATTATCAATTTTAAAAAATTAAAAAGACAGAATAATACTCACAAATCGTAAGTTTTAATATTGTTACATTTTTTTTTATTTTTGTACTTAAAAAAATTGTTTTCATTTAGAATATATTAAGCGTGGCAAGTTATTTACTACTGTTTTTTTGAGCTGAAGAATCAAATATATAAGCTTTCCATTAACTTTGTACATTCAGAATAGAGAATGCTTATGAAATTATTCTAATTTTCTCAACAACAACAAAAAATGTATCTTTGTTAATAATAAAATTCCAAAATACTAAGATGAAGTGTTAAAACATTTTGAAATATTGGAAGACATTTTATTTCCAGGCACATGCAAGTAGGATAGTTTTTTTTCTGGATCCTTTTCTAAAAAGTTTTCCCCCCAACACTTAAAAATGGATGTAAAAATACACAGTAACTGTTTTTCATAGCTTTAAACGCAACGTAAGCATTTTAAATTCGTCCGTGCTTGCTTGCTTTTAGCTGATACCGCGTGACAGAGCAAAATTTAAACAGCATCATACAAATTAAATAGCAGTAGAATTACTAAATACACTCATAGAGATGGAAACAAATAAATTAAATGTAAAAAAACTTTTTTAAGAACAAGCTTTTATTTAAACGCGCTAAAAAGAATAAAATAAACTTTTCCTTTAAAACTTTTTTTACTATCAACTTATAACGTCATTACACAATTTATATGATATAAAAGCTTGTCGCAATATTTAAGTACTCATATTTACTTAGTTTGAATTTTTAAAAACCAAAATCAATCAGGTCAAGTTATTTATTTTACTTGTTTATCTACACAGGTATATCTCGCGACAAGCTTTTATATCATATAAATTGTGTAATGACGTTATAAGTTGATAGTAAAAAAAGTTTTAAAGGAAAAGTTTATTTTATTCTTTTTAGCGCGTTTAAATAAAAGCTTGTTCTTAAAAAGTTTTTTTACATTTAATTTATTTTTTACTTTTTAGTTATCGCTGGACAGGTTTCTCAGCCTGTTCAACTCATTGAACGCTGGTTCGCCATCCCTGGTTTAGCTGAATTAATTCTCGCAAAATGGTATTAGACTAAAAACACAATTTTTTTAAATCCGTAATTTTTAAGCATTTTTTCAATCTTCGTGCAGATTTTGGGTAACATTGTTCTACACACGAAAAAAAAAAGGTTTAGTGAGATTATCTTCATAAATGACAAAGTTATTAAATGTTTAATTAAAATTTTGACTATTTTTGAAAAACTTAAAGAATATATTATTTATTTGAAATATTTTGAAGATAAGGGACATATTTCTCTAACATATTAGAAGAAAATTTTAGTTGTTTATTAAAAAAATTCAAAAGGCATTTAAATATTTGTATTAATCAATAAAATGCTTAAGACTCAAAACGCATTTTGTAATCAAAAAAGAAAGTTTTATCAAATAATGATAATTTTTTGCTGCACATTGAATATCTTCTACGTAAGAATCTATTTTTTTTTTAATTGCTCAGATCATCTTTAGAAACTTGATTTTGAAAAAATCAATAATTAAATTCAAATAAAATTAACAGATTCTATTTGTAATTAAATTTAAGGACACATGTCGTAGTGTGTGTTTAGATTACTGGTGATAAAATGAGGTATATTTAAATTACTTGTAGGCTTAAAATTAGAAAATTTCTTTAAAAAATTCCTTTATTTTATTATAAAATTATTTTTTTTAATCGAAAATATATTGCATTTCTAGATAATATTTTTCTCTTATTGTTTTCCTAGCGGATTCCTTTTGATGGGTAAGATACATAAAAAAATGATCTTTCCGATTCTGTAATTATTTTTTGTCTTGAGTTTCATAGATTAAAGTTAGATAAATTATTTAAAGAATTTCTTCAATACTCCATCTCAGTTTAACTTGTCAGCGTTGAGAAAGGTATACAATGTACCAATCTACTTGAAAAATAGCTCTACTTTTATGTTTTGAATTTAAATCCAAGAAAATAGATAGAAATTTGTAAAAAAATTGCATACGTTGTAGAAATTACATTATTTTTACGTTGTAGAAATGTAATTATTTTTTAGACAAAGTTAATTAATACTGTCAATAGCGCAACGTTATGAAATTCCAGTTTGGCTGAAAACCGATTTTCGACGCCAACTTTTGTCATTGTTGTAACAATAAAATTATTACAACAATGCAGATATGTCCAAGTTGGCGCCCAAAACTAGTTTAACGTTTTTAATTAATATCTTTTTAATTAATTGCAATATCGGAATATAAATGGTCAAAACATGCATTGTCATCCAAACTAAATGTGTATACAAAATTTCAGCTCAATGGGAGGAAGATAACAGCTTCAAAATTGAGTTGCAAGATTCCACCCGAACAAATTACATATATACATACATACATACATACATACATACATACATACATTGTAAGTTAAATAAAAGCTTTTAAAAAATGAAAAATTTATAGAACGGGGATCCATTTTTGTTTTCATGTCCGCTCATTCGACGAGACGTAAAAGGCAGAGGTAGATGGAAAAAATAAACAATAAATATACGCTGATGATGCAGGAAGCAGTTATGTTTTAACTTGTTTTTTTCCTATTAAATGTAAATGATGATGAGTGTTTTATTTGAAAATAGTGTCTCCTATCAGAATTATCTTTTGTTTTTGTCATTGAAATATTAAGCAGATGTTGTATTTAAATTGAAGCTTATTAAATAATAATAAAAAAATTGACTGTTTTTTTTTTATTCTTTAGGGTCAACAAAATTATAATAAAAGCTTTTCCCGTTTTTATTTTAATATAAAAATTGCTATTGAATTAGATATCTTTATCTCTATTTAAATTACCGTTGCATTTTCAGTAAAATCGTTTTAATTAAATTACAACCTTCTGTAACCATTTCTTATTAAGAATTTATGTTAATGGAGAACTATCTTTAGAATTATTAATAATAAAAAGATTTTCTCTTTTTTTCCACTTCTTATGGCTTATGTGTGTGCAATCTGTTCAAATACACGTATTTCTCATTTGTTTTTACGGAATCTATTTATACTGCAGATAACAACTACGGGAACTTGGGCTCTGTCTATATAACATGACATCCGACTTAAACTTCATCTCTTTTTTGGAAAAGATGGAATGATGTATCAGCTTAGAGTAAAATATCATACTGCAAGGTTAAACGCGCGCCTGTTAGGGCGGAGGGAAAAAATATAAGTATTAATCGGAACCTACTCATACGAAAAACATGGGTACTTACGTATTAACGCAACCTATTGGCGACAATATATGAAACGAAGCCCACGATTGCCAATTTAGCGCATACGATACATGCGAAATTGGGGTTGCCAACTTGGCGAGTTATTTTGAACGTTGGCAATTGTTGCGATAATACGTAAGTACCAAAATATGTTATATGGTATGGAGATACCGAGAAAAATAAAAAAAATTAATATTGCCACACAAAAGGGTAGAATTTTCGAAAAAATGTAAAAAGACTTCATTTTGGTTAATGATTTTAGACACAAATAAAATTATTTTTCTTAATGTAAATATCCAAACATGATGATTATTGATAAATGAGGACTGAGTTATGAATAGTATAATGTACATTGCAACATTTTATAATCCCAGCCCTCTCTCCCCGCACAGTTGAATCAGTTGGATCCAAACTTTTTTCCGTCTTCCGCCTTATCGTGCACTATCATTACGGCAACAAGTTTTCCTAAAAATTCAATACTAAAGAAGCTGCTACATGCGCCTGATGTATTATTTAATAATAATCCTCTTATTGCGCAATAAATGCTTAAAAGTACTAAAATACACGTTTTTTTTTAAAGTTACTTTGACTTTTTACTCTAAAAAAAGCTCATAAAGTTTTTTTTTGCGGCAGTGTCAACATTTGTATTTAATTTAAGAAATAAAATTATAGCGCACTAAAGTATGATATTTTTATATTTTCGGATATAAATTACTACTTCTAAGAAGTATTGCAATGCTAAGATTCATCCAAACATGCTCGTTATATATATAAGAATATCTTAATATTTTAATAAAATGTTACTAGATCACTGAAAAAAATCGAATTTTAATTTATTTAACAAATACTACCTACAAATTAGCACTTTTGCCATCAGTACACGAACTCTGCAGTATTTTTCAACAATAAAATCACAAACACTCAATACAGAGAAAATAAGATAAGTATAGATATATAAGACTCAAGACCGGCAATTGATAAATATTTTACACATGTGAGATTTTTCTACTCTACCAGTAATGTTTAGAAAAGACCATACGCACACACATTATACATAAAAACTATAATAGCATCATGTCGATTGGACATTGGATACCTCAATTCTGTGTTATAGGTCTACGTTTTCATTTCGAATTTCTGTAAAGTTTTATGAAGCCTACAATTCGAATTCTAATGAAATTACATTAAGCCTACATTTCGAACTTAAGTGAAAGCGCGCGTATTTCGTTAAAATCTTCGAATATTATTGAATACTTAAATTTTGAGCTTCAGAAAGCCATAGTGTAATCAAATATAATTTTATAAAGGAATTTTTATGTAAAATCTTGAAATGGTATTGGAATTTGTAAGTTGAATTGGCTTAAAAAACTTCAAGCTAATCTTTGTCATAGAGGTTTGAAATTGTTCAATATGTGTCGGATAATATTTAAAATTACTTTTGAAAGAATAAAATTTCACTTCTCTTAGCTGACATTGCTTTAAAAATCACTGACACATTCCTTGAATATTTAAATTTAATATTCCTAAAATACTTTCTTTAAGTCTGTTTTTGACATTTTAAAGCTTTACGTCTACTGATTTTGTTTGTTCAGCTGTAGAATCTTGAAAAGTTTTACAGCTTTTCTCTTTGTCTGGGAACTTCGAAATCAGTGAATTTTTAATACTGAATTTCAGAAAAGAATCTTCGTTTAATATAGAAAAATATTGTATTGAATTTTTAAGGAAGCATTTTTCCCTTCCTTCATTCGTATATTTACAAATATTCAACTGTAATTCAAAATAGAATTCATTCTAAATACCAATTTTCATTATATACATTTTCGTATACTTTGACCCAATTTAATAATTAAGTACTTCCGTCTTGTGTCACAAAAAAACTATTTGGATACTTATGGCTAAAATCAAGAATTACAATGTAGAGCCTAGACCTAGTTCTATATAGAATCTCGTATGGAATAATGGTAACTGGTCCGTATTAAATTCAATTGACTCAATTCATGATGTTCAAATGTCATGGTAGGCCGTGGTGGCCGAGTGGTCTAGGCATCGGATCATGGCTAGCGTGTCATGAGTTCGATACTAGTACACTAAAGACCCGCCGTGTGGGGGCGCGATGCACGTTAAATCTGTCGAGAGCTCAAACGTCCTCCCGTTGGTGTGGTGTGGTAGTTAGGAGAGGGGGTGCCAACTCAGGTGTCGTCCGCGTCACTTGACCATGGTTCAAAATTACGCGGACCGTCGCCAAAAGCCCTCGTGTTGCTAATTAGTGCGACGTTAATATTCTCTCAAATGTCATGTTTTCCTCAAAATTAAAGGCGGGCATCAATTACCCGCTTGTCATTATGTGTATGCAATTTCAAATAGAATTATTAAGAAATTATGTGCTAGCACAATCAGATTTTTTTAAAAAAACTTTTTCTTGTTTTTCTTTATTTAATACAAAAACTTTTGAATAAAGTTTATTTTGTTCATATGTGATTAATTTTGCTTATAAATATGGATTTTTTAAAAGAACATTTCTATGTTTGTGAATGTAAAAAGAAAAAAACGCTGGCAACAATGAAGCGTATAAATTGATTTAAGAAACATACGATTGCATGAAGCCTAATCGCGTGATATTATATGAAATAAGTCTTTTGATACTCATTGGGCAAAATTCATGTGACGTGTTAGTCACATGATAATTACAATCACGTGTTTCCAGTCAATCAGTTCATGCACTTCGCTGTTTCCAACTTTCTTTTTGCACAAACTTTCTTTTAAGAAGTACATTTTTTGTGTGTGGCGATAGTAATATCATATATAGGTAAACAAAAAACACTTGATGAAAAATGCACGAATAATAAAAGAATGTTTACTTATTTTTGAAAATTTTTGGATGAAATTTTTTTCAATGCTTGAATATTTTTATCCAGTTATAAAATTTGAATTCTTATTTACGTTTTACAAATAGAATTCCAGTTTGTTTTGAATTCAATGGAGATCACGTGATTGCATGTGTCATGCGACCATTATGAATTTATTCCATTAGTATTAAAAATATTTGAAAATTTCAGATGTTGTCAGTTTTAAAATTTGGGCTTTTACAAATTTTAAATGCATTTTTTAATACTTCTATATTTATCGATGCTAGTATTTTCTATTCCATAAGTTTTTTTTTTTTTTTTTAATTTTCAAGAGATCAAACGAATTTGAAATTTTTTGTAAGAATTGTTCTATATATGTACCGTAAAAGGGAGAACGGATTTAGATCTGGGAGCCCAAGTTAGTATTTTTGAAATGTTGAAGTTAATATTTTTAGAGTATGTACGTTTTTTTTTCTTTCTGATTTAGCTACAAAAATAATTTTTAAGAAACCAAAAATGAATCCTATTTTATAAGCTAACTTTTGTTCCCAACGACTCAAGAAACATAAATTACTCGAAATAACTATAAATATTAAAAATTGAATATTTTTTAAAAAATTTAGCCATTTAAAAAATTTTAGTTATTAAAATTTTTCAAATAGTAGCTTGTTAGACTGACTTCTTTTTTCAGAATAGATTAAATAATGAGCATTAAAAACGTCATAATTATTTTTTATAGTTTTGTTCCTCCAATTTTTTTTTTTTTTTTGTAGAAGGGTACTGTGTATTCTTAAAAAAAATTACAAATTCATTACAGCAATTCAATTTCGAACTGAAATAAGATCTAAGGATTATATTAATTTTTATCAGATTTATTTTGTTCCATTGCCATTCCTACCTTCTTAATTTTGCATTAAAATACAGGGTGTTTCATATTGAATGGGACAAAAAGAATAGCGCTGTGTGACTGACGTAATGGATTTATTCAGCCGAAACAAATTTATTCTACAACTACAATTATACAAGTTTTATTTGGCAACAGGGAAAAATTATCGAATGACGAACTCGCCACTAGAGGCGCTGTTAAGCAAAATGTCGTCCCTGCAGGAGAAAGCGTACTGCGTTTTCGGATATGCCAAAACCTCCTCGGTAACTGTTGTGCAAAGACATTTTCGCACGAAATTTAATAAAGAACCACCGCATCGGCATAACATAAGCAGGTGGGTGAAGCAGTTCCAGGATACCGGCTGCTTATGCAAGAGCAAAAGTCCAGGACGAAAAGAAGCAAAACCCGAAGTGATTGAAAGAATTAGTGATTCGTTTTTACGGAGTCCCTCAAAATCAACGCGACGTGCAGGTGCAGAACTGGCTGTCCCTTACATAACGGCGTGGCGTGTTTTACGGAAGCGTCTCCAATTCAAGCCGTACAGATATCAGATGGTCCAGGCTTTAAAACCTACTGACAAACCATTGCGTAAGAATTTCTGAGTGAAATTTCAAAAAAAGCTCGACGTGAATGGTTTCGAGAACACACTGGTGTTTACCGATGAAGCCACGTTCCACTTATGTGGCAAAGTTAATCGCCATAATTTGCGATATGGGCACGGAAATTGTACATAATTCATATTCAAAATGGCATATTCGAAAACGCAGTACCCTTTCTCCTGCATGGACGACATTTTGTTTAACAGCGCCTCTAGCGGCGAGTTTATCATTCAATAATTTTTCCTTATATATTGGCAAATAAAACTTGTATAATTGTAGTTTCAGAATAAATTTGTTTCGGCTGAATAAATCCATTACGGCAGTCACACAGCGTTATTCTTTGTGTACCATTCAATATGAAACACCCTATATTTCATGCAATATAAGTCCTAAGACATTTCTGAATGATGCAAGTAAATTTAATTCTTATTTAAAATAATTTTTCTTTTTGAAGAAGTACAAAGAAAACGGAAGTGCGAACCTAAAATAATTTGAAGTTCGAGAATTCTGCAAAAAGGTAAGACACAAAAAAGGAACTTTTTCGTTTTAGTGAAATCTGATAGCTTTATCTTTTGTCAAAAATACATTTCTGAATGTGAATGAATCTTTTAGATATTGATTTATCTCAATTAGAAGAAACATCAAACTCCGGATTCAAAATTGATCTTTGAGTTTTAGCTAATAAACGAACTAGAAATTTAAGTAAAGAATTGAATCTAAAATAGATTTGTGTATACTACAATACTCTTTCCATGTTTAAAAGAAAGTATTTTTGAAGACTTTTTAGTTTTCAGTACCTCTCTCCAATCATTCTTTGAATGTTACTTTTTTAGAAATGTAAATTTTGGCGTTATATCGAGAAATAAAGTATTGTTCGTGAAAATTCTTCGATTATAGTTACTGTTAATGGTTAAGCAACATTTAGCTAAAATTTGTCGCTGATTCACATCTGATTTCTTATAGTATCACAAGTTCAAGGACATCAGGAATATCAGGGGCCCCATGCCACAGGGTCCCCAACATGTGTAAGCTAAAATTCGTAAAATTTTAGGGTGCCCCTCCCCCCAAAAAAGACACAGGGCCTGTAACGAGTTCTATTCGCGTTCCCTTTTATAGAAATTAGAACCTTGTTAGTGGTACTGTAGTTACATATGTTGGGGTCCCTGTAGCATGGGGGTCCCGCATCATTGATACAGCTGTAATGGCAGTATTTACGCCTCTTGTGCACATATCTCCAACTGATAGTTTGACTGCTTTTTAACGTTTCATTTGAAAGCAACGATTGGAGATGGATATTCTAATTTCGAACAACGGTCAAGCGGCGAAGATAGCCCATGAGCTGGTATCTTACCCTCCAAATTTCTACACAATGCAAAACTGAAAACTTTGAGTATCGACCGAGTTAACAGGCATTACCTTCCTACACCACTGATCTTACCCAGAATAGGGATTCTAACCAAAGAGTCGATGAATACAAATTACCAAGGTCATAGCTAAAGCTGTACCAATGGTACGGGGCCCCCGAGCTACAGGGGCCCCAACATGTGTAAGTAAAAAATCGTAAAATGCTATCAATAGTCCCATTAACAGAACTCCCATTTCCAAAAAAGGGCCCCCTGTGAATTTTAATACAGGGCCCACTCAAAACTAGCTACGCCACTGCAAATTACATTAAAAGAATATAAGAACCCATTAAAAATAAAAAAAACCCTCTTTCTAGAAAGAGAAATCCATCCATTCTTTGCTGTTAATTTGTTCTGTTTATCAGTGAATTGTATAAAAGTATTAAAAGGGGTCTCAGGGGTGTTAACTTTTTCTGGAGGGCTGAAAATATAAACAGTATTCAAATACATATAACTCTTTTAAATTAAAATTAAATAATTCGAATCTTTTACACATTATTTATAAAGGAATGAGGCTTCAGAAAAGTGTAAAATGTTTAAAATATAATCATAATTTTAAAAATTATAAGTATATGAAAACAAGAAAGTTTTTATAAGAAATATTAATTTTTACTCTGCGCAAGCTATTTTCTAAAATAGTAGCCTTTGATGCATAAAACTTTATAGAATTATAAAATGTATCATACGCTTTAAACCCTAGTATATTAAGAATAATATGCCTTTTGTATTTCAAAATATTTGAAAAATATTGAAATTTTTTAAAAAAAATTTGAAAATATAATTTTTTTATTTTTTAAAAAATATAATTTATTATTCTATTTATTTAAATTTACTACAGTGTAATAAGGATACATTTAACTTTATAAATCAACTGATTTCTAGTATTTAAAGCTATTACTTTTGAAAATAGCATGCACGCAGTAAAACTTAATTAATATTTCTTAAAAAAAAATTCCTATTTTCATTATGCTTATAATTTTTAAAATTATGATTATATTTTAAACATTTTACACTTTTCTGAAGCCTCATTCCTTTATAAATAATGTGTAAAAGATTCGAATTATTTAATTTTAATTTAAAAGAGATATGTATTTGAATATCGTTTATATTTTCAGCCCTCCAGAAAAAGTTAACACCCCTGAGACCCTTATTAGTTCCATATCAATTATTACGATAATGTCAGAAAAAAATGCTTAACAGCTTAGGAGAGTCATTTTGTAGCAATATTGTTTTTTTTTACTTAGTTGCGTTTATCATCGTAGTTATGAATTTTTGAAACAATAGCACAATCCGATCTACATAAAGTCCTTAATTTGAATTGATAACAGAGGCTCAATTGGAATACGTAAATTTCTATAAATATTGTTTAATCTATGGTAACATAGATAGTCGGAAGTATTTGTTTTCAAAGATAACTTAAGATATGAAAACCTAAAATTAAACTAACCTAGATTAACTTATCTTAAATTTAAAAAAAAAATGCAAATATGTTATTTTTCGCGTCGGACACTGTAAAAAAACAGTAAAGACCCCACTGTACCCAACTTTGAGGATTTTTTTTTAAAAATAACTATTCTCATAAATCTTTATACCATGCATAGAATCACACATATTATACAAAGTAATCAGAAAAAGTTCCCTGTGGCTGCGGTAGCCAAGTGTTCTAGGCATCGGATCATGGCTAGCGTGTCATGAGTTCGATCCCAGTACCACTAAAGACCCACCGTGTAGGGGAGTGTAGGGGAGCACGTTAAATCTGTCGAGAGTTCAAACGTTAGGAGAGCGGGGTGCCAGCTCAGGTGTCGTCCGCGTCACTTGACCATGGTTCAAAATTACGCGGACCGTCGCCAAAAGCCCTCGTGTTGCTAAACAGTGCGACGTTAATATTCACACACTCACTCACTCAGAAAAAGTTCCCGAAACTTTATGTTTATTAAAAAAAAAAAGCCTTCACATTTTTAACACACGATTGGCATAAAAAATATAAACCTGGAAAAGAAGTCCTTTATAAAGTTTTAAAGGTCAGTAAAGAGTAAATAAAAGAGCAAAATGAGTGAGTGAGTGAATATTAACGTCCCACTATTTAGCTACACGAGGGTTTTTGGGGACGGTCCACGTAATTTTGAACCATGGTCAAGTGACGTGGCCGACAACTGAGCTGGCACCCCCCCTCTCCTAACTACCACACCACACCAACGGGAGGACGTTTGAGCTCTCGACAGACTTAACATGCATCGCTCCCCAACATAGCGGGTCTTTAGTGGTACTGGGCTCAAACTCATAACATGCCAGCCAGAGCAAAATACAGAAGTCAAGTGTTCTTGTTTTGGTTTTCGATTCGACATACTGTTAAAAAAGTCAAATAACTGGCTAAATAATGTAGCCAGAGCTAAAAAAATGTGTACACATATTTAGAAGAGTAGCATAATTAAAATGAAGTAATAAAAATTTATATATTGGTTATTTTTAAGGTAATGTGTCTCTTTAAGGGGTCACTCATGTGATGGACTCAAAAAAAAATTTTTTTTTCTCCATAAATTGCGTATTTAACATATCTAGAACACGACGGTAAAGTGATTTTTTTAAAATTCGAAGTCATTATAAAGAAGCACAAGTGTTAGAAGAGCAGCTGTTCGAGTGCTGAGTTGGCAGTTGAAAGCTGGGCCTATTGTGTACAGTGGGCTTGATACCATTGACCCTTCTATGCAAATATACTTTCACATAAGTTTGTAGAGGTTTAAAAGAAAATATCTATAGTTATTGAATATTTCATCGAATTTGTTTTACTTTTCGCCACCAGGCATCACCAATTGAGTGTAAGTTAAGATTTTCATTGTTTTAATCGGACTTAAAACTTTTTTTTTTTTAACATTTATAAACCCCGTGCACCACCGAACGTATAACACGGGTGTAAACAACACGGACAGAAGAAAGGATTACAACACAAACATCCATGCCTTCTCCGGGATTCGAACCCAGTCCCTGCGGCACCGCAGTCAGCTTCACTGACCACTATACCGGATGGGCGGCGACTTAAAACTTTAAACGCGTGTTTTTCGAACTTTCCTCCATCACATCTCAAGAACGGTTTGACTGAATAACTTCAAATTTATATGGTAGACAGCACATATATATATACGCATCAAATGGACTACGATCATTGCAAAATTCACAATAGCTCTGTTTTTTATAACAAAAACATAACAAACAAACAAAAAACCATGAAGTTTGAAACTTTTTCTTCAGAGGTTCACCAAAAATCCAATTTTTGATATTTTCAATTGAGTATAGTCCATTCTGTGCATTTTAGCTGTATAGTCCATTCTGTGCATTTAAGCTTATAAATTAAAACGCCGTTAATTTTTTAAAATTCAGATAAGCCAATCAGCCGGAATCGCGGAGGAAGTGAGCGTCTATATTTTCAAGATGGGTGTGTTCAGAGCGCTATAACTCACGTTCTATTGGATATTTTTGGCTAAACATTTATATACATACACTTAAAATACATATAAATAAATGATAAAAAAACTGAAAGTTCTATCTTTTTACTGGTCATCAAAATTTTTTTTCTAAAAATGCTTAAAAACAGGTCGTCACACACACATGGGTGAACATTACATATTTATAAAACATATTGCATTTCAGAAGAAGAAAAAAGTTTCAAAAGGAAAAACTTACGAATTCTAAATGTACTTGAGAAGAACATTTGTGCAGTAGTCAACGGTGGTTAAATTATATTATTATCAATTGGATTATATTTAATATTCACAGAGAATTGCATCTAGCAGTCAATAAGCGTATATGTGAATATACTAGATTACGAAAATAAACTTCTTTAAATATGTGGAAAATAGAAAACTTTTATTTATGTTCTTGAAAACAGGCTTTGCGATCGTCTGAATTCATTGGGTTCAAGTAGAGAACCTTCAAGTATGATATTGGGTTACATTTTTCATTTTTCCTTTATTATGAAATCTTAGAGCGAAAGAAGATTTTCCATTGTTAGTATTCAGATACAAAGACCGTCAGTGAGGATCTAATGTTTCACATTGTTTTAAAAATAACGCATTTTAAAAATCGTCTGCGTTAGAGGAAGTTGGAGTGTTCCATGAAAAGAATATGGGAATCATTGTGTTCTTTATTGACTTTTTATCAGTAGTTTTGGATTAAGTCGTTTTAAATCTTCATTTTCAGCTTAAATATGAGGAGGAATGGCATCTTGTATGCATATTTTATGTATCGATATTCAAATCCTTTTTTTTTGTGGTCGTGATAGCTTAGTGATTACAGTCACAAGCTCGTGGCCGGCGTGTCATGAGTTCGAGCCTAGTGCGACTAAAGAGCCGCCGTGTAGAGAGATTGACGCCTGTTAAATCTGTATTGGCTTAAACAACCTTCCGTTGGTGTGGTATTTGGAGAGATAGGGTGCCAGTGTTCTGGTGTCGCTCTCGTCACTTGACCTTGGTTCAAAATTACAAGACTCGTTGCCAATAATTCTCCTGTTGCTTTAGAGCAGGGGTGGATAACTCGGAGTTATAACTGTGTCACACGAAGACTTACTGAAAAATTAAAAATTTTGAAAAGATCATAATAAATAAAATAATTTTTTACAATTTTGTTGAAATAAGGTTGTCTCAGACAAAAACCTCAAAATTTGGATCCAAATACGCTTGCGAATAATTTTTATCAGATATGAATATAATAAAATAAAAATTTAACTCAGAACTAGCTGATATGCACCTAAAATAAGTATCCTAATTTTGTTAGTATCTTCAAGAGGTAATCCTATTATCGTTACATGAGGGGGGAAAGTAGAATAATTTAAAAGTCAATTTATGTATTGGGTATTTAATTAATATTTCAAATTAACGATTCATGTTACTCATTTTTACTTTATATCTAACATAACTGATTGAACTTGTAAAAAGTTTATTAGGAATAAAACCTAAGTTGGTACATTTCGTATTTATTGTATTATTTTTAAATTTCGACTTCATAGACTTCCATTAAAAACTATGCAATATACATAAAAATCCCATAATAGCTCATAAGCAGCATTTTTTCCCTTTTTCATATTTTGTTTGTTGGAAAAGTTTGAAGTAACACGCATTATTTTTCTTACCAAATAGTGGCATTTTTCTCGAAATGGTTGGCCCACCCCTGCTTTAGAGGGTGGTGTAATTAACATTCACTTATTCGAATGCACTTTTGTCCTCTAGATGTAATTTTAAAGCTATCTGTAAGTGCGTATTTATTAACATCGTACTGTGAAACAACATGAAGTCTATTGGCGACGGACTTCATATTTGGAGCCACGGTCAAGTGACGAGGACGACACCTGAAATAGCAAAACCACGTCAACGAGATGATTTTGAGATTCGATAGATTTACCATCTACACTTAGGTTATCTACACTTATCTACACATTTAAACTCGCAACTCTACAAGGCCAGCGATGAGTTCGAGACTTCAACCACTAGGCTACATGCACCCTAATGTTAGTTAAGGTGAGTACATACGTTCGGAACCGTGATTTTTAAGAAACGTATAAATAAATAATTTTTTTATAGTTAGTGTCAGTTGAATTAGAACGTACGTATAAAATTGCTCTAAGAACATTGGAACAAGAAAAAATTGTTTTTAAATAAAATTTTCTTTTAAAAAGATGAAAATAAAAAGAAATAGATATTTTCAAAACATTCCCTTTTTATGAAAAATGCTTATAATAATAATATTTTACCTATACATCCCAAAGATCTCTCTACTGAGTATGAACTAAAACATTGAAAAATTCGCATTATTTTCAGAGTTACGATAAGGTATTCGACTAACCTAATTCGTAAATTTTGCCAATAATTGAAAAAAATTTGTATGTTTTATTTTATAGGCCCTCTTATTAGCATTATAAAAATAACAAGCTTATTATTTTCCATTCACTAGAACAAAAATTCTACAAGTGTTTTAGTAAAAGCAGATGCTACTACTTTAAACAAGATATCATACTTTAAAACGCGTTTTACTCGAAATGTGTGTGTGTTTTTTTTTAATGATCAAACGTGGACAGCAATTGCTTAAACAGTTTTCAAAATAATAAACTGACATTTTTTGTGTATGTTCTGTATAATAGTAGAAGTGTTTTAACCTTCAGATTTATCAATCACTGATTTTTATTACAAGATTTACAATCCCTTATGTGAATATAATCATTGTTTTTTAAAGCACTTTCATACACTCGTGTCCCTAAATTAAGGATAATGAAGTTCAGGCAAAGAAAGAGACAGAAGCAAAACAAATTTGACTTATTTGTAAAGTCTATTTAATAAACAAAAGGTAAAGAGCAAAAAAGATGCTATATGTTTGACATAATAAAAATTGCGATTTTTACTCCCTGGAGCAAATTTCAAAACAGAACCTATTTACAAAAAACAGTATAACATGGTTAGTATGATGGTTAATACGGAGTATGTATCCCGGACGATGCAATACAGGCCTTACAACGCCTATGCATGCTGAGTATCAAATTATCAATCTGATCTTGGGGAATATTACACCACTCATCAAGCAATGCCCTCCGAAGTTCCGGTAGACAGGTAGGAGGGGGTTGACGGGCTGCAATTCGTCGGCCAAGCATGTCCCACACATGCTCTATTGGATTCAAGTCCGGTGAGTATGCTGGCCAATCCGTACGGGGGATATCCTCCGATTGAAGGCATTCGTCTACAATGTTTGCACGGTGAGGACGGGCGTCATCAAAAAACAGAAATTCAGCACCTATGGCGCCCCGAAACAAACGTACATGTTGTTCCAGACTGACATCCCGATAGATGTGGCCTGTCATCGTTACACTCTGAACATGCAGGTCAGTTCTGGAACCAAGAATAATTCCTCCCCAAACGAGCCATCCTGCACCACCGTAATGGTGTCGTTCAATGGTGCTCTCTTAGTGGTTACGTGTACCTGGCGCTCTCCATATGAAAGTCCGGCGAGAATCAAACTGCAAACTAAACCTGGACTCGTCGGAAAACATCACACAAGATCACTGTTGCGGTGTCCACAATGCATGCTCTCTACTCTAGATTAATCGCAGGCGACAGTGAGTTGCGGTAAGGGGAACACATCTGACAGGCCTACGAGCATATAGACCAATGTGCCCTAAGCATCTGTACACAGTCTGCCTTGAAACTGTCGTACCGGTAGCTGAAGGGAGCTGACGAGACAATACCGGTCCTCATTCGGCGTAGTAACTCGGGGGAGACCTGTGCTGTAACATCTACTCACATTACCATCATCTTGGAATCGTTGCCAAAGCCTGGAGATGACACTCTGGGCGATTCCAAGTTTCTCGGATACTTCCAGCAGGGAACGTCCACATTCCAGTCGTCCGATAATTCTAAAACGTAAAAAATCATCCAAATGCTTCCTTTGTGCCATAACTATGCGGTTATTGCACTGAAAGGCTTTTAAAGCGCTTGTGAACAATTTTACTTCTTTGCCACCATTCCTTATATACCCCTCTCTTACACTCTCGTCATTGTGACGTACTATCCGCGCCATCTGGTGGTTTCCTGTAATTTGCATATTCTGCTTCAAGATGTGTGTGATAATTCTAAAGGTGAAATTTTTATTTTAGAGTTCAATTTCTGTGTGATTCTGAATTATCCTTAATTTATGGACATGAGTATATAATAACCAAGATAAAGTACTCTAGTTTTTGTAAAAATTAGAATATCTCTTATTTTGAAGGACATTTCAAAAATGAATAGCAAAGAAATATATAAAAATTGAAATTTTGTTCATAAGCTTTTGGTACAAAATGGGCTCCGTTTATGTAATTTTTTGTAAATTTTTACGCATATTTTCCCATTTTAGTAATAATAATTTATTTTACTCTTCTTAATTTTCGCATATTTTTCTTAAAATGTACTAAATAAATCTAAAAACCACAAAAAAAATCTCCTCCTATCTTTATTTTTTTTAAAGTTGTTGCAAGTATTCTCGGATACTTTAATCCAAATAATAACCAAT
This sequence comes from Trichonephila clavata, assembly GCA_019973975.1. NCBI lineage: Eukaryota > Metazoa > Arthropoda > Arachnida > Araneae > Nephilidae > Trichonephila > Trichonephila clavata. The sequence goes on from BMAO01015571.1 coordinate 110,629, forward strand.
GTTTTTGTTTTATTCTCTGATGTAGTAAAATATGAATAAATCCACTTCTGAATTACATACTCCAAAAATATTCCTAGTTCAGGCTCTGTACATTAAGTCTTATAGCAAAAAAAAAAAAAAAAAAAAAAAAAAGGCAAAATATTTAAAATAGAACGTTTTGAAAATATGTTTTCGTTATTTTTTTTTTTGCCAAAAAATTGCATTTAAATTATTTCTTGTAGTAATAATATTTTGAAAACAATTTTATGTGTATATTCTAATTCAACGGACAATAAATATTAAGGTATCCAACTATTTGCGACAACTTTCTTTTTTTAAAAAAAGGGAGATATGTGGATTTTTTTGTGGTTTTTAGATTTATTCAGTACATTTTAAGAAAAATATACTAAAATTAAGAAAAAAAGATTTTAGAACTTAAATAGGTAAAAATTCACAAAAGATAACATAAATGGGGCCCATTCTGTACCAAAAGTTTATGAACAAATTTTAATTTTCCAATTCTGATGTGTTGCTATATGTTATTCATTTTTGAGATGACCTTCAGGATAAGAAATATTTTAATTTCTACAAAAACTAGAGCACTTTATCTTAGTTATTATATGAAATTGCTTAAAAAAAAACAGTGATTATATTCACATAAGGGACTGTAAATTTTGTAATAAAACAGTGATTGATAAATCTGAACGTTAAAACACTTCTACTATTATACAGAACATACACAAAACATTTCTGTTAATTATTTTCAAAACCTTTCGAGCAATCGCTCTGTTTCTGTTTGAGCATTAAAAAAAAACACATATTTCGAGTAAAACGCGTTTTAAAGTATGACATCTTGCTTAAGTAATGGCATCTGCTTTTACTAAAACACTTGTAGTTTTGGTTCTAGAGTGAACGGAAAATAATAAACTTGGTATTTTTATAAAGCTAATAAGAGGACCTATAAAATAAATTAATAAAAAAAAAATTTCTATTTTTAGCAAAATTTACAATTTTAGGGTAGTCGGATACCTTAAAAGAACAACCCTTTATGCTCTTTTCTTAAAATCACGGCCCCAAACGTAGTTAGTTATCTTAAGTTAGAATTACTTTCACTTATCCCCGAGTAATGCAAGTTCTGTATCATTTTTGCACAGTAAATATCGATATCTTTATTTGTTGAGTAGAGATTAGCTAAGAACGAGTTTTACCGAAATCAGGGTCAAAGGAAGGTCAAAGGGTGTTATACAAAACAAGTAATATAAATTTTTTTTTAATGTCAATTCTTATTTAGGTCAACAAAGAAAAAATTTTATTTTTGTTACTTTTTATTAAATAATTACAATTAAAAAATGTATATACATATGACAGAATTACAATATTAAGTGGCAAAACACTTTTTAAATTAACATTAACTCCCCCCCCCTTAAAAATCCCCATTAAATTTGTAATTACAAAATTAAAAAAGTTGAATATATAGATTATAATTTATCGTAAAACCAGTGTAACAGAAATGCTGACGTCTAACTAGCATATGACTATTCAGGTTTAAGTTAAATCTTCATCGCAAATTTAACAAAAGCTGTTTTATCCAAGTGTGTTGCCATATAGAGAAACAATATCGATTGAAATATATCTCATAAAATATAGTTTATTAATTAAATTTAATTAATGAATTAATATTTGAAAAATTGTATTAACATCAAGTGTCATCTACTGCAAGCTTAAAAAAATGCATTTTAATTTGTATTTGAAAAAGTATTTTATTAATGATTGAAAATTTGAACTAGATATATAAATAAATAAATATATATAGGGAGAGTATGAATATAATAATAGGAATTGAAGGAATTCTCATTTTAAACTATTAGATTTCTATTATAGAGCCACATTTTTTGAATACTATTCAGAGGCGTAGCTATGTATCGAAAGGCCCTGGTGCTACAAAAAATGATGGCCCTATCTTGGTTGGGTTTTATTAAGTAAAAGAGTAAAAATGTATGTAGTTTTGTATATTTAAAATATTCAATCTTTGTTTACTGTCTTCTCTTTCTCGGAATTGTTTGCACTTAAACGCGTCACTGGGTTTCTTTCTTTTTTATCCATATAATTTTAGTTTTATAATTTATGCAATACATTTCGCATGTGCTCAAGTACTAACTGAAGTTAAAAGGAAGGAGAAACGTAATGTTACACTATACAAAACATCGTTGGAGAATCTCTGGCTATTTATTTGAGAGGATCGAACTCACTCACCAGAGAGCTTAGAGCAGTGATTCCCAAAGTGGTCTATATGGACCCCCAGGGGTCTACGATGACCTGCAAGGAGTCCGCGGCAGTGAAAAAATAATTCGGGGGTCCATGAGATGTAAATGGGGGTCTACGATAGTCTAAACCAGATTGTGGCTTTAATTTTAATAGAAAATCTAATAAAGTGTAAACCATATTTACCTATTTAACAGCTTTATTTACTAATTTTACTAAGGTTAATTTGCAATTAGAAGGCGACAGCATATGTTTTATTAAAAAAGGTCCATCATTTTAGTGTTTCTTGTCAGAATCAAGCTAAAGGAGTATAAAACTGGGCGTCGTGAATTTTAACAGTTTCTCAATTTGTCATAATCTACTAGAAAAATGACGTTTTAACCTATGTTCTACATTTAAATACCTTTTACTCAGGTTTTGAAACTAGGTTTAAGAATGCTTGATCATGGTAATATCACAGAAAGTAATGAATTCATGTTGTCACACATTAAAAAAAAAGAAAAAAAAATGTCTGATTACAAAAGAAACTTATTTTAATAACCCGAACGAAGTTCTTAAAGTGAAGTTTAGAAACGAATGTCGACAATTTTGGCTTTAAAAAGATATACCTGTTATTTTTTCGAATAATGGAACGTCTTAAGAAAGTTTTAATTACTTTTCATAGACAGCAGGAGTTTCAGCATGATTGCCAATCTCCAAAATAAAAACAGGGAAAAAAAAGAAAGATTGGATTCTACTAACCGAGGAGGTTGCGGGTTAAACCTGAAAAGATTGATGCCAAACGTTAAAAATGTGTTATTGTGAAGCACCAGAATCATCCCACCCATTAAAAACATTTGTTTGTTGCTCAGTTATTTTATGTAGCAGTTATTTTGTATATTAAATTAAAATTTAATTAACTAATTCACATGTGTTTTTTAAGTTTTAAACACACTAATTAACTCCAGTAAGAAACATAAATCTTTTAAAGTAAGTAGTGCTATAGAAAATGTCAAAAAACCTTTAAGTTGATAAATTTGCAAAAATTTAATATTGGGTAAGTACACAAAACCGAAAAACATGGTAAGGGGCCTGTGAGACAAAAACAGTTTGGGAACCTATGGCTTAGAGCTACAAATTGGTCCACCGAGATAAATAGGAAACGGTACAAAAAATATGCATGAAGGAAACATGATACAATATTTTTCTAATTATTTAATAAAAAAAAATTCTGAAAAAGAACAGAGGAGGGGAGGGACAAAATTACATCAGTCTATTGCGGATTTGAGAAGATAGCGAAATATTGAAACTCTAGTTTACTATAAATCATTGTTATGAAAAATAGAATTTAACTAAGAATGAATAGCCTCTCTCTTGTGTAGGTTTTTCAAAATGTAATAATAAGAATGGTAAGATTTTTCATGCAACTTTCAAGTAACAGTTTATTTTCAAGATACAAATTATAAGAAAAAAGAAAAGAACTAAAAATAATATGAACTTTTAGATAAGCAAACTATTGAGCATAAGCGCATTGCTCGCTGACACTCGCAATTTATCTTATTTTAGTTACTAAACTAACAACAGAAATAATTTAGGGAAATTCCCAACAAGTTCAAAATTATTTTCAACTGAGTTGCCATGATTATAGTTATGTTTTGCAAATTTCTATATTTATATCTTAAATTTTCGAGATATTATCGGAAGTTCGGCTTGCTTGGTTGTCAGGGTCCCAGGGCATCCTTAGCTTGAGGCCCAGATGCACGGCACCGCCTAGCTCATTGGTAGCTCCGCCACTGATCCTATTATTACAACTAAAACAAGTAAAAATTGCATATTAAACATGACAAGGAAAAATTAGCGGAGAAAGGCACTTAGCAACGTTGGACCCCAATACTGCTGACGTCACTGCGATAGTACATCGGCAGGATTCTCTTGAATACAAAAGGAAAGCAATTGTGCAACTTAATGGAGAGGGGTGAAGCATGTTACACGTGTGACCTCACGCTTATGTAATATAGATTTGCAAAGTCAACTGTCAACTTAATCTTCAGTCAAACTCCGGATAGGGAATGTGGAGGGGGGGGGGAGAGCTGTGGCTGGTGGTAAGAAAAATTTGGGGTAGATAAAGTAAAATAAATACAGTTGTGTGTGTGATAACGCTTGCAAATAAGTGGAATGTCTGATGTTCGTCTATGTTCATGTCTTGTTTGGGTGATTCCATGCAAAGTAGCAGAAAAAAAAAGTCAATATATATTGGTGATTGACAAAGTGTGGAACCGTGATTTTATAAAAACGTATAAATGGATATATATTTTTTATAATTTAGTATCTTTTGAATTAGAATGTACATATAAAATTGTTTTAGAAATTATTGAAGAAGAAATTATTTTAATGCAATAATTTTGGCAAAAAAAAAAAAAAAAAAAAAAATGTAGAAAATAACATATTTTTAAAACATTCTTCTTTTACGAAAAATACTTCTATAATAATATTCTAACTATATATTGTTAAGACTTCTGTACAGAGCCTAACTAGTATTTTTGAAATATATAATTTAGTAGTGGATTCATTCATATTTTAATACATCAAAGTAGGGAAATTTTAACAAAAAAACATCCTTTTCTATTTACTGGATATTTCCGAAAAAACCTGCTTGTTAATTATGTGGACCTTTCCTACATTTGAGAAAGACGATCCACAACGTAACAGTATGGTGCAGAATCTACGAAATCTGGTTTAGATTTTTAGGGAAGAAATTATATCAACACACACACACACACACACACAACACACACACACACACACATATATATATATATATATATATATATATATATATACAGGGTGTTTCATAAATGATGGGAGTAACTTTAAGGGGTGATAGTACACATCAAGACGAGTAATAGTAAATAGGAAACCAAGTGTCCCAAATGTCTTCCGAAGGAGAAAGGCGCCATCAAAGTTTAGGGTCCTAAATTTAAATGATGATAAAAAACGGAAAAATGGATCGATTCATTTGCGGTTTTCACTAAAATCATTCTTTAAATTAGTATTTTCTTTAAAAAAAAGTTTTAAAGACAAAGTTAAAAAAATGCCGTTAGAGGGCGCTCTAGACTTTGGAGTACCGAACAACTACCTTTTACCAGTATTTTTTTTATTTTGTTAAATGTTTACAAAAGCTTAGATTTTAACTTGAATTTTGAGCGCAAAATTGAAACCATCGGGAGCGGTTAAGTGGCGCAAATGTAACCGCGTTCAGGGAGGGGGGGAATTGAAATGCTCGTATGTAATGAACAAAATAAAAAAACGATAAAGCAAACTTTAAGAGGCGATAGTACAACACCAAAACAAGCAACATAATTAAAGAAATCATACTCGTATATTTTAACCCGAAGGTGATAGAGGGTCGCTGAAACAGATTTCGTTTTAAGAGACAAAAAAGGAAATGAAGAAATTTACGTTATAAAAAAAGTTTAATTAGAAATATTACAATAGCTGTTCGAAACACTGACCATTAGAGGCGATGCATGCGGTACAACGGCGAAGAAGGGATTCACGAACCCTCTGAAACACGCCAGGAGTATCGCGCACCTCTCCTGCAACTGCCGAAAGTCTGGCGACGATTCTTCTGCAGATTCGATAGGAGTCTCATACATAAGACTCTTCAGGTGTCCCCACAAAAAGAAATCCAGGCATGAAAGATTGGCGATCGCGCTGGCCAAGGACAGGACCACCTCGCCCAATCCATTGATTTGGAAAGGTTGCGTTTAGATAATTTCGCACCTCTGGCGCAAAATGAGCTGGTGCTCCATCCTGCTGGAACCACATTACTCGCCGGATACGAGGGGAACATCTGTCATCATTTCCGGCAGCACCTGTTGCAGAAAGGTAAGATATTTTTTTCCATCCAGGCGTTCTGGCAGAAGATAAGGTCCAAGTAGATGGTCACCAATTATTCCTGCCCAAACATTTATGGAAAATCGTCGCTGATATGCATGTGTAGAAGACGCATGTGGATTTACATCTGCCCATTGTGGGAATTGTGGGTGTTAAATGTACCGTCACGTGTAAATGTACATTCATCTGTAAAAAGCACAGTTGCACCAAAATCGGGATTTAGGGTGTTCTTCTGCAGATACCAGCGAGCAAAATCCATTCGACGAGGAAAATCCCTTTGAGTCAGTTCCTGGACTCGTTGGACATGAAAAGATGCATACTTTCATCCTTTAGTACTCGCCATGTCGTGGAGGTGATACTTCAATTTGACTAGCCACTGCTCGCGTGCTTGTATTTAGATGATCAGCCACCATATCCAGAATTTTTTTCTTCCACAGCTACCGTTCTGTAAGACTTCGCACGGCCTGCATTTGAACGTGCACCAAAAAAGGATCCTGTCTCACACAACTGTCTGTGCAAGCGCACAAATGTTTTATCATTGGGCAACCGCCTGTTGGGAAACTTTTTTCCGTACAATCGTCGCGCCTCTGCACTATCCCATTTGCAGTTCCGTAGATGAAGTGCATATCAGCCTTTTCTGATTAGTGAAGGGCAACATCTTTCGTTACGTTTGTACCGTGATTTACACTTGCACACTCGGGTCAGTGGCTTTTATCTTAATAACAATTGCATATGCGTTCTTCTTCTCCCCATATCACAATTTCATGTTCTTCTTCCAGAAACTTGCAGCTATAACGCTTTGCATGGATAAAAATTTGAAGATGCTCTAACACTTTGCTTTGAATTCAAATCATGCATTTTCTAATCAAAGTTGATTGTTTTATGTTGTACTATCGCCTCTTAAAGTTTGCTTTATCGTTTTTTATTTTGATTCATTACATACAGCATTTCAATTTTCCCCCCTGAACGCGGTTACATTTGCGCCACTTAAACCGCTCCCATGGTTTCAATTTTGCGCTCAAAATTCAAGTTAAAATCTAAGCTTTTGTAAACATTTAACAAAATAAAAAAAATACTGGTAAAGGTAGTGTTCGGTACTCCAAAGTCTAGAGCGCCCTCTAACGGCATTTTTTTAACTTTGTCTTTAAAACTTTTTTTTTAAAGAAAATACTAATTTAAAGAATGATTTTAGTGAAAACCGCAAATGAATCGATCCATTTTTCCGTTTTTTATCATCATTTGAAATTTAGGACCCTTAAACTTTGATGCGCCTTTCTCCTTCGGAAGACGTTTGGACACTTTGGTTTCCTATTTACTATTACTCGTCTTGATGTGTACTATCACCCCTTAAAGTTACTCCCATCATTTATGAAACACCCTGTAT